>PVKU01004845.1:0-136825 GCA_004027475.1 Anoura caudifer | reverse complement strand
CTCTCTCTCAGATTCCAGTTCCTTTCACCGCTTCCCCTTTGCCTGGATTATCGGCACGTGAATGTGGGACCACCCGGTCAGCCAGCTGCCTTGTGCGGCCTCACTGGTTCTGCACAGTTGCTGCCCCGTGTCCGGGGTCTGCTAGCCACCGCCTGTGCACACCGCCTGTGTGCCAGCCGCTGCTGCCTGCGTGCCCGTCTGAACCTCTGCTTTTTCCTGCCGCGACTCCGCCCCTCTTACCGGTCTGGATGAATCGTTGTTGGACTTCCAAACAGTTTGATTTTCTGAGATCTGGTTGTTTTCTTGTTTCTAAATCTTTGTTGTCCTTAATTTGGTTGTGAGAAGAGACACAGTGCGTCTGCCTATGCCTCCATCTTGGCCGGAAGCTCTAAAAGGCACTATTAAGGAAATGAAAAGATAACCCACAAACTGGGAGAAGATATTTGCAAATCATAATTTCATAAAGGAAAAATATACGTATTTCCTTTACTGAAATATATATATAGAAGCTTTATAACTCAAGAAGACAAACAACCCAATTTTTTAAATAGATAAAAGATTTAATAGACATTTCACTAAAGAAGATGCAGTAATCCCCCTTTACCCACGTTTTCACTTTCAGTTACTTATGGTCAACCTCTGTTCGAAAACATTAAATGGAAAATTTCAGAAACAAACAATAAGTTTCAAATTGCAGGCCATTTTGAGTAGCATGCTAAAATCTCTTGCTGTCCTGCTCTGTCCCTCCTGGGACGTGATTCAGTTTTTATCCTGCATACCCATGCTAAGTACACTACCCAGCCTTCTGTCACTTAGTAGCTTTCCAGGTTATCCAATCAGCTGTCATGGTGTCACAGTGCTTGTGTTCAATCCACCCTTGTTTTACTGAATAATGGTCCCAGAGCACAAGAGGAGTGATGTACAATTCAGATATGCCAATGAGAAATCGTGCAGTGCTTCCTTTAAGTGAAAAGCTGAAAGTTCTTGACCTAATAAAGAAGGAAAAAAATTGCATGTTGAGACTGCTAAGATCCACAGTAAGAATGAAACTTCTATCTGTGCAACTGTCTAATTTATAAATTAAACTTTATCATAGATATGTATGCATAGGGAAAAACATAGTGTATTAGGGTTAGGTGCTTTCCATGATTTTAGGAACCCACTGGGAGTCTTGGAATATATCCCCTTCGGATAAGGGGGGAGGGGGACTACTGTATATGAATAACTAATAAAAACATTAAAAGATGTTCAACATCATTAGCCAGGAAAATGCAAATTAAAACTACAAAGAGATGCTACTTCATCCTACATGATTGCCTTTAATCAAAAAGAAAGGCAACAACTATTAGAAACGATGTCAAGTCACTGGAATCCTCATACAGTGCTGCCGGGAATGTAACATGATGTATCCACTTTGCAGGACAGCTTGACAGGTTCTTAAAAAGTTAAATAAAAGTTTATGTTTAACAACCTAGTCATTTGACTCATAGATATCTTCATAAGATAAATGAAAACATTTGCCTACAAAAAGACTTGTACTTGAATGTTCATAGCAACATTATCCATGAAAGTCAAAAAGTGGAAACAATACAAATGCTTGTTAACTGGTGAGTAGGGAAAACAAAATGTGGTATATCCATACAAGTTAATACTGTTCATCAGTAGGAGGAAAGGACTACTGACGCATGCTACAAACATGTATGAACTTCAAAAATATTATGCTAAGTGAAAGAAGTCAAATAAAAAAGAGACTACATATTGTATGATTCCATTTATATAAAATATCTAGAAAAGGCAAATCTATAGAGACAAGACACAGATTGGTGTCTGCCCAGGAGTGGAGGTGGGAATAGGGATTGACTAAAAATTGCATGCAGGGTCTCTCGGGAGGATGAAAATGCTCTAAAGCTGTATTGTGATGATCACAAAACTCAGTGAATTTACGCTTAAAATGGGTGAATCATGTGATATGTAAATTACACCTAAGTAAAGCTTTTTTAAAAATAAACAAGTAGGAAAATCTTATGATGGAAAGTTAGAAACATACATATTAAAGAAAGGAAAAACCAGCCCTGGCTGGTGTGGCTCAGTGGATCAAGTGCCGGACTGCAAAGCAAAGTGTCGCCAGTTCAATTCCCAGTCAGGGCACATGCCTGGGTTGTGGGCCAGGCCTAACACACCTAAAGAGTTAATATCTAGATTAGGTAAAGATCTGTAAATTCAGAAGAAATGACAAACAACCCAATTACAAACAAGCAAATAAACAAGAATTTCCTTTAAAAGTAAACACAGATGATGCACAAGCAACATTCAAATATATTTTATTTCAGAGGACGTCCGGCCAAGATGGAGGTATAGGTAGACACACTGTGCCTCCTCGCACAACCAAAATAAGGACAAAAAAATTTAGAAACAATAAAAACATCCGGAACTGACAGAAAATTGAACTATACAGAAGTCTGACAACCAAGGAGTTAAAAAATAGACACATTCACCCAGACAGGTACAAGGGTGGAGTTGGGCAGCTGGGCCAAGAGGGGTCACAGCAAAAAAAAAAAGCGGTGGCCTATGACCCTGGGCACACAGGCTGCGGCTGGCAGACCCAGTGAGCGTGCAAGGAGACTGGCTGACCTAGCGGTCCCACATTCGCAAGCAGATAAACAAGGCGAAACTGGGGAGCGAGACAGACCATACAACCCAGGGCCCCAGTATGGGGAACTAAAACCTAAAAACACCGATTGAAAACACCTGTGGGGGCTGAGGTGCTGGGAAAGACTCCTAGCCTCACAGGAGAGTTCTTTGGAGAAATCCACAGGGTCCTAGAATGTGCACAAGCCCACCCACATGGGAATCAGCACCAGACAGGCCCAATTTACTTATGGGAAGCAGCAGAAGGGACAGTACCATTGTTCCCTCTCTGACCCCTGCCCCACATACAGCGTCACAAGCCAGTGACTGGGTTGCCCAGCCCTGGGGTATACCTAAGGCTCCGCCCCTCACTACATAACAGGCTCAACCAGACCAAAAGAAAAAATGGCCCATACTGAAGAATGGATCAAAGCCCCAGAGCAAATACTTCTAAGCGATGAAGAGATAGCCAACCTATCAGATGCACAGTTCAAAGCACTGGTGATCAGGATGCTCACAGAATTGGTTGATTTTGGTCACAAATTAGATGAAAAAATGCTAAGTGAAATGAAGGAAAATGCACAGGGAACCAATACTGTTGGGAAGAAAACTGGGACTCAAATCAATGGTGTGGACCAGAAGGAAGAAAGAAACAACCAAACAGAAAAGAATGAAGAAACAAAAAATTTTAAAAAATGAGGAGAGGCTTAGGAACCTCCAGGACATCTTTAAATGTTCCAACATCTGAATTATAGGAGTACCAGAAGGGGGAAGAGGAAGAGCAACAGTGAAAAACTTATTTGAACAAATAATAAAGGAGAACTTCCCCAATCTGGCAAAGGAAATAGACTTCCAGGAAGTCCAGGAAGCTCAGAGAGTTCCAAAGAAGTTGGACCCGAGGAGGAACACACCAAGGCACATCATAATTACATTACCCAAGATTAAAATGAAGGAGAGAATTCTAGAAGGAGCAAGAGATAAGGGGACAGTCACCTACAAAGGAGATCCTGTCAGACTGTCAGCTGATTTCTCAAAAGAGACCTAACAGGCAAGAAGGGGCTGGGAAGAAGTATTCCAAGTCATGAAAGGCAAGGACCTACATCCAAGATTGCTCTATCCAGCAAAGCTGTATTTAGAATGGAAGGGCAGATAAAGTGCTTCTCAGATAAGGTCAAGTTAAAGGAATTCATCATCACCAAGCCCTTATTATATGAAATGTTAAAGGGATTTATCTAAGAAAAAGAAGATTAAAAATATGAACAGTAAAATAACAGCAAACTCACAATTATTAACAACCACACCTAAAACAAAAGCAAAAGCAAACTAAGCAAACAAGTAGAACAGGAACAGAACCACAGAAATGGAGATCACATGGAGGGTTAGCAACAGGGGAGTGGAAGGAGGAGAGAAGGGGAAAAGGTACAGAGAATAGGTAGCATAGATGGTAGGTAGAAAATAGGCGGAGGGTAAGAATATATGGGAAATGTAGAAGCTAAAGAACTTATGACACATGGACATGAACTAAAGGGGGGAATGTGGGTGTGAGAGGTGTGCAGGAAGGAGGGGAATGAGCGGAGGAATGGGACAACTGTAATAGCATAATCAATAAAACATATTTTAAAAATTTTAAATATATATATATTTGATTTCAGTAATTAGGAAAAGGCAAATCTACCCCATAGTGTAATACTAGTTTATACCCACCAGACTGACAAGAGTTAAAAATTGATACCAAATGTTGGTGAGCATGTAGAGAACTGGGAACCTTCACACACTGTGGGTGAATGTATCAGCTGGTAAGAGCAATTTGGAACACAGGTGGCATCACTGGTAAAGGGAGCGTCTGCATAGCCTATGACCTCATAATTCCATTGCTGTCAGTATAACCTGGAGAGTCTGGCACAGGTGCACTTATATTTAACAACATTTGTAATGGCGTTGTTCAAAATAGTCAAAAACTAGAAAAAGCGAACATCCATTAACAATATGTGATAAATATTTCATCCATTCCAGGGAATCTGTGTAGTACAGGAAAAAACAAGGCATAGCTGCTCTCAGTGACGTTGAATCTCAGGAGAACAATGCTGAGTGAAAAAAATTCAATGTGATTCAATTTACAAAAGTTCAAAAATAGGCCCATCTTATGTTGACTTTTTCCAGAAACCAAGGCTGAGTCCATTCGTTGTTCAACTCTTAATCTGATTCCCTAACATCTCTGGTCCCAGCTGCCAAGATCAGACTTTCCCCATCACTGGCCATGTATGTGGCTCTGCAGACAGCCATCTGTGTCTCCTCCATTCAGCCATCACAGACCTCAGCACCTTCCCAAAGGAAACAAGTGTCTGGTGGCCTGAGGCAGTAGGTGGCAAGAGCCTGGACACAGGTTGTACAGGGGGTGGTGGAGGGGGCGGGGGGTGGTTGCTCCAGAAGAGGACCCACAGTTACTGCCACAAAGTTAGGAGGTAGAGGCAAATTCTGCATCATAAAGGAGACAGAGGTTGCAAAATAAGAGCTGATGGCAGAATGATGTTTTTTGAGGAATATTTCTGCGTTTAGGAAGGACCGAGTTGGGAGGGGAAGATCCTAGTTCTGTTTCTGGCTTGGCACCTGGTTTCCAGTTGGTCTTGCCCACGTTCTTTCCCCTCTCCCAGGCTCAGAAAGTGGATGAGAATGTCCCTAGGGCTCCGTGTGGGCTTCATGCCTGGGTTTTGAACCCTAGCTCCCTGACTTGGTAGCTCTGTGGACCCAAAAAGCAAGAAGCTGTGGGGTGACAAGGAGCAAGAGACCACCTGGATCAGACGGTGGCCTGCAGTAGGCCTGTGCCCTTGTGCAGGAGGCCTCAAGTGCCTGCTGCCGTGAAGGGGACAGGTTGACATCAGAGCAGGCAGAACAAGGAGGAACCTCCAGTAGCAGATCCTAAGTTCTGAGGCAGCCTAAGAGGAGATGAGATGTGAGGCATTTACACAAGAAAGAAAAGAAAGCCAAGGTATAACCACGTGCTTTGCCAAGAGCTGAGTGACTGAGATAGGTAGACATTTTGTTGAGTCTGCCTGGTGTACCACGCACATCTACACAGTGACCATAAAAGAAGCAATTTTAAGCAATGTGACCCCACTCCTTCCCCTACTGGCCCCAGATGATTGGTCTAAGCTGGGCCAATCACAACTTTCACTGGGAGCTTTGGACTTGGATTGAAACACAGCTGCTGGTAGCTGAGCTTCCTCCACATGGACCAGAGCAGTACTGGAAATGCTCCATTTGTCCATCAGAGAAAGAATGAGGTAGCACAAATGTGACTGCCAAAATGTAAGCTCTATGAGAGCAGAGATTGTTTTCTATTTCTGTTTATTGCTATATCCTCAGACTATGCCTGAGTGAAATGCACATAGTAATGATGATAATAATAGGAACATGTATATAGGGCTTACTATGATCAGACAACTGTCCTACGTGCTTCACACATGTAATTCATTTAATCCACATAGCAACCCTAGAAGATGGATCATTATTACCCCCATATTTCATGTGAGAAAACTGAGACAGTGGGCAACTTGCCTAAATTCACAGAGGGTTAGTCTAGGAGCCAGGATTCAGACACAAGGCATCTGATTTCAGAGTCTGTGCTCTTAATCACCATCCTACACCACCGTTAGTGAGCAAGCATTAAATGAAGGAGTGAGTGGATCAGAAAAAGAAGAGCTGGTGAGAGACATGGTGCTAATGATCAAGTGCCTTATTCAGATGGTCTTTGCAGCTCAGTTCTGCTCTCATGCTGCAGTTCTGTGAGAGCGTCACTGTCCAGTCTCATAAATAGGACTAGTTTCATGGGCATCAGAAGAGTTCAATGCTTGGTTTAATGCTGTGCTTTCACCATCTCTAAATTCTTATTAATTTCATTTTTGAACTTGTGTTTTATAAGCACAAGCTGACAGGAAATGGCATATGCATGTGAGCAAACAAGACACGTGCAATACAAACATCCACCACTGCTCCTTGCCACTCAGTTTGCAATGGTGGAGGTGACACTCCGTGAACTCAGAATTTGGGCAAACTGGAGATGCCTGGGAGCTCAGCAAGGCACAAAGCAAGCACAAGGAAAGCGTGTATGTCCACACCTGAGTAACCAGGGGTGCCAACCACCACAGGAAACCACAGGCTCCTCAAACCAGAACTTGCTTCAAACACAGAAAAGAGACAATGGCATTCTAAGAAACACAAATGACCAATGAATCTTATCATCTACTTTCTTATGGGTGTAACTTCCCTGGATTAGCCAACCACTTACACTGAAAATGATACGGAAGGAAAAGGAAAAACAGGACTACCCATAGTTCCTTGTCTTTTCATTCCTTCCTTACCCACCTGGAAGCCAAAGTAGAAAGCGTACTGGTAGGATGTATATGTACCAAAAAGTGAAATAAAAACAGTTTAGTTAATTTTGGACAGTATTTCCACTGCTCTGGATAAGCACAAAATACATCTACATGTATGACCTACTGAACACCAGTTGTGTGATTTTGGTGATTCTGCATGCTTTTACATTTGCATTTAAAACTGGCATTGAAATATGTAAAGATGAATGGGAAAATTCATACCAGTAATTTAAAATTTTTATTTTTATTTACTTAAGAATGACATCGAAGAGCAAATAAAAAACACCATAATAAGTTCAGGGAAAAAGACTGTGGAAGAAAGAAAAAGTGTCACATTTTAGTACCTCTAATGAGCGTCATTCCTGTTGATCAAACAAAAAGGCCCACATCCGTCTTGCTCTGGGCCCCACAAACGACACGTCAGCCTTGCTTGTGAATTCCCTGTCTGCTTAAGCCAGCTTGATTCCATTGCCTGTTATTTGCTATCACGAGTTCTAACTAATTTGGAAACGTATTTGAACTTGCTGGGGTTTTAACTTTATACTTTGTTCCAACTACTCCATTCAAATGAGTGGAAGTGTGATGTGATGCAAAGAACACGGGCTTTGATAGAAGCAGAAAAGAGGCTCAGCAACATGCACTGATTTGGACAAAGCCACACAGCGTCCAAGGAAAGGATCTGAGATTTGAATCCAGCTCATTGTGACTCTAGAAAGTTTGCTAGAATATTCTGAAAATGTCCTGTTACTGTTTAGTATGGTACCCACTAGCCACAAATGACTAATGAACCCTTGAAATGTGGCTAGTGCAACAAACAACTGAATTTTAAAAATTATCTCACTTTCATTTAAATAGTATGACTAGCGCTACAGTATTACACTGCACAGATCCAGAACTTGTGCCCCTGCTCTGCACCCTGGACACCCCTGAGTCAGTAAGTACCTGTGGAAAGGCTGAATTGCTCAGTGGCTCCTTCTGATACGTGGTTCTTTTTTCGTTCGTTTATTTTCTAGATTTTATTTATTTATTTAGAGAGGGGAAGGGAGGAAGAAAGAGAGGGAGAGAAACATCAATGAGTGGTTGCCTCTCAAGTGCCCCCTACTGGGGAACCTGGCCCACAACCTAGGAATGTGCCCTAACTGGGAATTGAACTGGGGACCCTTTGGTTTGCAGGTTTGCACTCAATCCACTGAGCCACACCAGCCAGGGCCTGATACGTGCTTCAGTAGAGTCTGGCATATGGGAGGTTCTCAACAAATAGCTGCTCAGGGTTTTCATGGGTGCTCAGGCCCAGTTTCTATAGATGAAAAATCTAGTCAGGAGGGGCTGGAAAGGGAAGAAACAAGGTGACATGAGAGAGCCTGCCACACGAGAGTCACTTTACCCCATCCTCTGAGGCAAGTGTGGGAGAGGACCAGGCTCAGTAGAGGTCAGAACAGCCCTTTGGTGACTAACACTGGAAGGAATCCGCACCCGCCGGGTCCGCGGTCCACAGATAACCTTCCCAGAAGGGCCCAGCCTACAGTGAGCTTGGGAAATGTGTCAGGGAGGATATTAAGGCTCCTCTGGTATGTCTCTGGAAAGCAGCCAACAAACCCAGAGCTGTCATCACCAGAAACCCAGATGGCAGCTCAAATAGCTCATCTGGAACTCATTCTGATACACAGTGGAAGGGGCGAGGCCCCAGGCCCTGCTGCCACTCCAGGCCAATGATCCACTGCACGTTCCCACACCAGCCCCGGTGCCTCCAGCCTGGGCCCCTCTTTCAGAACAGACTCACCTCCCTCTTGACCAGCGCCTCCTGCCCTGGGTTAACTCTTATATAACTCGTGTATTATTCAGGTCTCTGACGAAATGCCCCCTCCTCTGGGAAGCCTCCCTGGGCTGAGGTGGCCCCTCTGCTGGCCCTAGAGAATCATCCATTATTAACAAAGAAATGGCCCCTGCTATACCCACCCCCCGACCCCCCCCCCCCCCGCACACCCCGTGCAGAGTTGCGTGGTTAGAAAGAGCTCAACTGAAAACTCACTTCTTCAGACTGCACTGGTAAGCTGTGGTTTGGGGACTGTTTTTGATGACACTGGTTCTCTTCCCTGCTTGTAGCATCTTCATCTCTGCAGCTCAAGTCTCCCAAGGAGCTTCTCCCCGGCTTCCTACTGCCCATCAGTCACAGCTGCTCTGCAGGGCAACTCCTTGACCCTTCCGATGCTCTCTAGGTCCCTCATATACCCTCCAGCTCTGAAGGTGATCCATCAAGGCATTTTCAAATGACACGGGAACAGATAGACTTAACTTATTCTCATAGATTTTTATTTCTTACCAGAGTCATTTACAGGAGAACTGGGTTTATCCCTGGGTGGCAATGGTAAAGGGCCTGAGTGAGTGGGAGGAGAACAGGGGGTGTTGTGTCTGGGGTAGGCAGGGAAGGCTTCAGGGCAGATGGGGCATTTGACTTCTGACTTCAGAGAGAGCATGCCAGGTACGGGGAATAACATTGGCACAAGTGTGGAGGCCTGAGAGAGGATGCAGGGCTCATGGAACTCAAAGTCCTTCGGTGTAGTAGAAGCTCAAGATAGGGGGAGATGCTGAAGAGGTGAGCAACTGCAAGTCCCCAGGAACCCCAAACACTTCCCTAAGGAGCAGCACTTCATTTCAGAGGCTCGAGTGCTCCAAATACACCAGACGCAGGGGTTCTCTGCCCCAGAAGAGGGCTGGGATTCTGTATCCCTCACTTGGAGACTTCCTCCAAAATATGTTAGTAGTGTGAGGGCTCTGCTAAAATGAATAGCAGTGACTGCTTGTGAGTGTCTGCAAGCCACCAGGCAACGCTCTCAGCACCCAGCATGCCCAGCATGCATCACAACCCTACAAACAAGGTGCTGTTGTATTGTTCCAATTTTTTGTTTGTTTTTTAAATTTTATTTTAATTGTTGTTCTTGTACAGTTTTCTGTCTTTTATTCCCATCCCAGCCCACCGCCTCAGCCCTCCCCACCTCCCTCCCATTTCCACCCCCTCCCCTAGTTTTTGTCCATGTGCCTTTTATACTTGTTCCTGTAAACCCTTCCCCTTTTCCCTTGAAACTCCCTCCCCTCTCCCCTTTGATCACTGTCAGCCTATTCTCAGTTTCAGTGTCTTTGGTTATATTTTGCTTGTTTGTTTGCTTTGTTGATTAGGTTCCTGTTAAAGGTGAGATCATATGGTATTTGTCTTTTACCACCTGGCTTATTTCACTTAGCATGATGCTCTCCAGTTCCATCCATGCTGTCTCGAAGGGTAGGAGCTCCTTCTTTCTTTTTGCTGCATAGAATTTCATTGTGTAGATGGAATACCATAGTTTCTTGATCCATTCATTTACTGATGGGCACCTAGGTTGCTTCCAACACTTGGCTATTGTAAATTGTGCTGCTATGAACATTGGAGTGCATAGGTTCTTTTGGGTTGGTGTTTCAGGGTTCCAGCAGTGGAATTGCTGGCTCAAAAGGTAGATCCATTTTTAGTTTTCTTAGAAAATTCCATACTGTTTTTCATAGTGGTTGTACCAGTCTGCAATCCCACCAACAACAGTACACTAGGGTCCCCTTTTCTCCACAACCTCTCCAACACTTGTTGTTTGTTGCTTTGTTTATGAGGGTGATTCTGACAGGTGTGAAGTGGTATCTCATTGTGGTTTTAATCTGCATCTCTCTGATAGCTAGCGATACTGAGTATCTTTTCATGTGTCTCTGGATCCTCTGTGTGTCCTCCTGGAGAAGTGTCTGTTCAAGTCCTTTGCCCATTTTTTAATTGAGTTGCTTGTCTTCTTAGAGTGGAGTCGTGTAAGTTCTTTATATATTTTGGAGATTAAACCCTTCTCTGAGGTATCATTGGCAAATATGTTTTCCCATACAGTTGGTTCTCTTTTTATTTTAATACTGTTTTCTTTAGCTGTGCAGAAACTTTTTATTTTAATGATATCCCATCTGTTTATTCTTTCCTTTATGTCCCTTGCTTTAGGGGACATATCAGTAAAAATGTTGCTGCATGAAATATCTGAGATTTTCCTGCCTATGTTCTCCTCTAGGACTTTAGTGGTGTCACAGCTTATATTTAAATCTTTTATCCACCTTGAATTTATTTTTGTGTATGGTGTAAGTTGGTGCTCAAGTTTCATTTTTTTGCACGTAGCTGTCCAGTTCTCCCAACACCACTTGTTGAAGAGGCTATTTTTACTCCATTTTATGTTGCTTCCCCTTTTATCAAATATTAATTGACCATAGAGACCTGGGTTTATTTCTGGGCTCTCTGTTTTGTTCCACTGGTCCATGTGCCTGTTTTTGTGCCAGTACCAGGCTGTTTTGTTTACAGTGGCCTTGTAATACAACTTGGTATCAGGTAGGGTGATCCCTCCTACTTTGTTCTTCTTTCTCAAAATTGCAGCAGCTATTTGGGGTCGTTTATGGTTCCATATAAATTTTTGAAGTGTTTGTTCTATGTCTGTGAAATATGCCATTGGTACTTTAATAGGTATTGCATTGAATCTGTAAATTGCTTTGGGTAGTATGGACATTTTGATGATGTTAATTCTTCCAGTCCATGAACACAGTATATGTTTCCATCTGTTTGTGTCTTCCTTGCTTTCTTTCTTCAGTGTTGTGTAATTTTCTGCATACAGGTCCTTTATGTTTTTGGTTAGGTTTATTCCTAGGTATTTCATTTTTCTTTTTGCTATATCGAATGGGATTTTTTTCTTGATTTCTGCTTCTGCTGTGTCATTGTTTGTATACAAAAATACCTTTGATTTCTGGATATTGACTTTGTATCCTGCTGTTTGGCCAAATTCATTTACTAGGTTGAGCAGCTTTTGGGCCGAGTCTATAGGATTTTCTATGTACACTATCATGTCATCTGCAAATAATGATAGTTTTGTTTCCTCTTTTCCAATTTGGATGCCTTTTATTTCCTTTTCTTGTCTAATCGCTGTGGCCAATACTTCCAATACTATTGAATAGAAGTGGTGAAAGTGGACAACCTTGTCTTGTTCCTGATCTTAGTGGAAAAGATTTTAGTTTTTGCCCATTGAGTATGATGTTGGCTGTAGGTCTCTCATATATGGCCTTTATTATGTTGAGGAATGCTCCCTCTATTCCCACTTTGCTTAGTGTTTTTATCATAAATTGGTGCTGTACCTTATCAAATGCTTTTTCCACATCTATTGATATTATCATGTGATTTTTGTCTTTGCTTTTGTTTATGTGATGTATTACATTTACTGATTTGCAAATATTGAACCATCCTTGCGTCCCTGGGATGAATCCCACTTGGTCATGTTGTATGATCTTTTTAATGTATTGTTGGATGAGGTTTGCCAATATTTTGTTGAGGATTTTAGCATCTATGTTCATCAGCGATATTGGCCTGAAGTTTTCTTTCTTTGTTGTGTCTTTATCTGGTTTTGGGATTAGGATGATGCTGGCTTCATAAAAAGAGTTTGGTAGTCTTCCATCATTTTGGATTTTTTCAAAAAGTTTGTGGAGGATAGGGGTTAGCTCTTCCTTAAATGCTTTGTAGAACTCTCCTGTGAAACCATCTGGTCCAGGGCCTTTGTGTGTCAGGAGTTTTTTGATTACTGCTTCAATTTCATCTGCTGTTATTGGTCTGTTCAGGCTTTCTGCTTCTTCTTCATTGAGTTTTGGAAGATTATATTTTTCTAGAAATTTGTCCATTTCACCTAGGTTTTCAAATTTGTTGGCATACAATTCTTCATAGTAATTTCTTACAATCCTTTGTATTTCTGTGGTGTCAGTTGTAATCTCTCCTCTTTCATTTCTGATTGTGTTTTGGGGGGTCCTCTCTCTTTTTTTCTTGATGAGCCTGCTTAAAGGCTTGTCAATTTTGTTTATCTTTTCAAAGAACCAGCTCCTGGATTCATTGATCCTTAGAATTGTGCTTTTAGTCTCCATGTCATTTAATTCTGCTCTGATCTTGGTTATATCCTTCCTTCTACTTGCTCTGGGCTCTCTTTGTTGTTGTTCCTCCAGTTCTTGTAGGTGTAAGGTTAGGTTGTTTGTTTGAAATGTTTCTATCTCTTTTAGGTAGGCCTGTATCACTATGAACTTCCCTCTCAGGACTGCCTTCACTGTGTCCCATAAGTTTTGGATTATTGTGAGTTCATTTTCATTTGTTTCCAGAAACTTTTTGACTTCTTCCCTAATTTCGTTCTTGACCCATTCATTGTTTAATAGCATGCTATTCAATCTCCATGATTTTGAATGTTTTGGTTTTTCCCCTTGGGGTTGATTTCTAGTTTCAGTTCCTTGCGGTCAGAGAAAATGCTTGGTATGATTTCAATTTTCTTGAATTTGTTGAGGCTTGTTTTGTGTCCTATTATGTGGTCTATCTTTGAAAATGTTCCATGTGCACTTGAAAAGGATGTGTATTTAACTTCTTTGGGATGAAGGGTCCTATATATATCAGTTAAGTTCATTTCATCTAGGGTATTGTTCAATGCCACAATATCTTTGTTGATATTTTGTTTGGAAGATCTGTCCATTTTTGACAGTAGGGTGTTGAAATCCCCTACTATAAATGTGTTGCTGTCAAGATCTTTCTTGAAGTCCTCTAAGATTTTCTTTATGCATTTGGGTTCTCCTATGTTGGGTGCATATATATTTACAATGTTTATGTCTTCTTGGTGGATTCTTCCCTTGAGTATTATGAAGTGACCTTCTGGGTCTCTCTTTATGGCCTTTCTTTTGAAGTCTATTTTGTCTGATATGAGTATTACTACCCCAGATTGTTTTTTCCTGCCGTTTGCTTGGAAAATTTGTTTCCAGCCCTTCACTTTGAGTCTGTGTAGGTCTTTTGTCCTGAGGTGGGTCTCTTGTAGGCAGCATATGTGTGGGTCATGCTTTCCTATCCATTCAGCTATCCTATGCCTTTTGATTGGAGCATTTAACCCATTTACGTTTAAGGTTATTATTGATAGGTACTTATTCATTGCCATTTTTGTACCTGTGTTCCTCTCTCTCTCTCTCTCTCTCTCTCTCTCTCTCTCTCTCTCTCTCTTTTCCTTCCTTTCCTTAAAGCAATGCCTTTAGCATCTCTTGAAGAACTGGTTTGGTGGAGGTGTATTCTTTTAGACTTCTTTTGTCTGGGAAGCTCCTTATTTGGCCTTCTATCTTGATTGAGAGCCTCGATGGACAAAGTAGTCTTGGTTGCAGGCCTTTGGTTCTCATTACTTGGAGTATTTCTTGCCATTCTCTTCTGGCTTGGAGCGTTTCCATTGAGAAGTCAGCTGCTAACCTTATCGGGGCTCCTGTGTATGTTACTTCCTGTTTCTCCCTTGTTGCCTTTAAGATTCTCTCTTTGTCTTGGAATTTTGCCATTTCAATTATAATGTGTCTTGAAGTGGGCCTCTTTGGATTTCTCTTGATTGGGACTCTCTGTGTTTCCTGGATTTGTGTGACTTTTTCTCTCATCAAATTAGGGAAGTTCTCCATCATTACTTTTTCAAATAAGTTTTCTATCCCTTGCTCTTCTTTTTCTCCTTCTGGTATCCCTATTATACGGATATTATTACATTTCATATTGTCTTGCATTTCTCTTATTCCCTCTTCATTCTTTCTGAGCCTCTTTTCCTTTTCTTGCTCTTTCTGGGTTTTTTCTACTTTGTCCTCCAACTCGCTGATCCGATCTTCTTCATCGATTCTGCTTTTGATTCCTTCTATTGTGTTATTCAGTTTGGAAATTATGTTCTTCATTTCCTCTTGGTCCTTGTTGATAGTTTCCATTTCCTTTTTCATGTTGATATAGTTTGCAGTGAATTCATTGTAGTTTCCCTGTAGTTTCTGGTAGCTCATTGTGAGCTCATTGAGCTTCCTGATAACCATTGCTTTGAACTCAATATCTGATAGTTGAGTTGCCTCTATTTCATTTAGCATTCTTTCTGAGGCTTCCTCCTTTCCTTTCATTTCGGGATTGTTTCTTTGTCTTCCCATTATTTGTGAGACTCTTCTTGTTAGCCTCAGCTTCTTAAATTGATCTGTTCTGGCTCCCTGGGTTTATGGTGTAAACTTCTGTGGTAGAATACCTGTGAGATTCTGTGGTGCAGTCTCCTTGATCTCCTGAGCTCACTGGTCTTGAACTGTTGTTTAAGTTGGCTCTGTGTTTGTCTTTGGGTTTTGATTGTTGTTGAGTCTTTCTTTGGTGGGTCCTTCCCACCAGCTGGTTAACTGAGGGTCACTCTGTCCATCTCCTCTTGTATTTTGTTCTGCTGGTGAGGGAAGGTTGTGTTGAAGCTGGTTCTTCTGTGTGTACAAGGTTTTGAGGATTCTCTCTAGCTCTTGTTCAGTTATTTGTACTGGGTAGTTTCTCCACTATTTAATTGTATTTCCAGATAGGTCCTGGATTGAGGTTTATGTGGTTTCCACTCCCTCCTTCACCTTCTTCTGTTGTTATCTGTTGGTGGTTCCTTTGTTGTTGGGTTTCCTCTTCCAGCAGGCATCCTGGTGTTCACCACTTCCATCACCTGGTTTTTCAGTGTCTGCTACAATTTTTGGTCTCTTATGTTCATATATGTTGGGGTACTGTTGGCTGTTTGCTCTGTTCCTCTGTAGATCAGCTAGGTTTTTCTCCCGTGTGTAGGGGGAAGTGGAATCTGCTCCCTACTATCATGCCGCCATCTTCCTCTCTGTATTGTTCCGATTTTACAGGAACATTAAGAAATTTGCTGAAGGTCACATAGCAAGTAAACTGTACAGCTAAGATTTGAACTTGAGCAGTCTGACTTTGAGCTGTCCTGGAATAAAAGAATAAGAACCTGCTTAACTTTTATTTCATCCAGCATTTCTCACCTTGTTTTTAATTATGGGGAAAAAATTGCATATCTTGTAACATTGTAAGGCAACTGATCCTGTGGGAAATGGGGAACTGTTGAAGGGTTCTTATCCAGGAGCCTTTCAATTTGATTTGCAAATATCCTTAGTAAGCTCATTATGGGTTGCTTACACTTTACTGTAAATTAGGCCTTTCTTAGAGCCCCTCAATTTTCCTCTAAGCTCCCTGAGGGCAAGTACTGTGTCAGTTCATGGCTGTGTCCCCAGTACCCAGAAGGGGTGATATGAGATGGTGCAACAGGAACATTGGCTTGAATGAGTTGTGATTTCCCCTGTTGAAGACAGAGGGGAAAATAGAAAGAAAAGCCTGCAGTCAGGGAGGCAGATGGTGGTAGTGTCAGAGTGGGGGAGACAGGAAACAGCCAGAATTGTGGGGCCACCATAGGAGTGAGAGACTTGTATTGTGTGGAAAGCAAGACTTCACAGAAAGGCTAAAGGCCAGGCCGGATATTGATCTAAATGCAAATCCAAATATCTACTCAGAATTCTTCTCTTCTAGACAGTAACTAAACCGCTGGTTAATCAGAAAATGAAGCACATGTTGGAGTAGAAGGTGTATCAGAAAATTCTGGACTTTAAAAGTTGGAGTTGGAGTAAAAAGTAAAACTCTCAGACTTGTATCTACCCCACCCTCACACTCCCAAAGCTATTGGCAAGGAACAGGAGCTTTGGAAGGTCGGCTTGTGGAATTGAGAGGTTCTTAGAAAGCACTCAACCGATTTCTCTCATTCTAAGGAGGGCAAGACTGAGGCCCAGAGAGGGCAAGGTCACACAGCTGGGTAAATTGGGACTGGATTCTAAGGGTCCCCTGCCCAGGGCTTCAGGGCCAGAACTCTAACCCCTTCAACCCAAACCCCCAGCAGTTTCTGGTGCCACCCTGTCCCCTCTGTCATCTGCACCGTTCTTAGGGGAACGCAGCCCTTGTGCACACCCTCTCACTATCACAGACTGTGTTCCCTGCTGCTTCCGACTGCCCTTAATGAGATTACAAACTCCTGTTGAGAGTTAATTCCCTCTGGCTTTAAAGGGCCAGCCAGGCCATAAGATATAACAAAAAGAAAACCTTTCTCTACAAATGCTAAATGTAGATGATAATCCCTGTTCAGCACATTGCAGTTCACAACCGTTTCCACAGATATTCTCTGGATGGGATGCCACACCAGCCCTAATAAAGTGGATGCTGTATTACTATGTTTGTTTTGTGAATGGGGAAACTGAGGCACAATGAACCTAAATGACTTGTCCACAGTCACACAGCTACTAAGTGACAGAGCTGGGACTTGAAAGTAGGTCCCTTGGACTTTGTCATCTTTAAAAATAATAGGCCCTGACCCTGGCTGGTGTGGCTCAGTAGACTGGATGCCCGGCCTGTGAACCACAGGGTCACAGGTTTGATTCCCAGTCAGGGCCCAGTAGAGGGTGTGTGAGAGACAACCACACATTGATGTTTCTCTTTCTCCCACCCTTCCCCTCTTTAAAAATAAATAAATAAAATTAAAAAAAATTAAATGTGCTAATACAAGTAATGTGGTTTTAGAACAACACCTGGTGTGCAATAAATAATGAATGTTAGCAATTAATTGGCAATTTGCTGATATTTTATTGCCTCTCCTTCAGTTCTTTCTGGAATGAAGTGGGGGTGAAAATCAAAGCAATCAAGCAAATGTTTCTCTTGTCCCTCCCACCAGTCCCTGGTGCCCTCCCCTGTTTAAAAGGAGCACTTGGCTTTGAGGTTTGAGCGACTAGACCACGTAGCCTGCTCTAATTTCCCAGGCCCTAATCTGCTCCTGGCTCCTAATGATGCTGCTGGTAATAGGATTGTGGCTTCCCTCTGGGGCAGCCACAGAGGCCATGGTTGGGCGGCTGGCAACTGGTGCTTAGCAACCCTGACCACCTGCCAGCTGAGGAGCCAAAGCCCCAGCCAGGACCCTGTGCCCTGGCTGGCCTCATGTGCATGGAATGGTGCTGTGCCCGGTGCCAGCAGGCTGGGCTCACCATGGTGCTGGGGGCCATCCTGGCACGAGGGAGGGATGTTTGCAAGAGGAACGGACTTCTCATCCTGTCCGTGCTGTCTGTCACCGTGGGCTGCCTCCTTGGCTTCTTCCTGAGGACCCGGCACCTCTCACCACAGGTCAGGCACCCCGGCACCACTGGATCCCCCTTCAGGCGAGGTGGGTGGGCCTGAGGGATCTGAGGGTCACATTCCCTCTCCATGACTCCTTGATGACATGACATTGGGCAGGTCCCTTTGCCTCTTTGGGCCCCAGTTTTCTCACTGTAACATGGGTATGAAAAATACATTATAGGACTAGAGTGGCATCCAATAAAAAGGCTGAGCAAGTGGTTACAAACCTGTATTGCCAGGTGAATGAGAGGCAAGGATGCCTCATCAGAATAACCACAGGGCTAAGAGCTGTGGGAGAGGGAAGAATGGGGTCCCTAAGAGTGTGAAGCAGGCATTGGAGAACACCTCCTAAAGCAGCTTCTGTGAATAGAGACCTAGAAAGGGTACTCTAGGCAGAGGTAACAGCAGGAATGAGAACAGAGACAAGAAAGATTTGGGAGGGGTATGGAGCTCTCTGTTGGCGGCAGCTGGAGCGAAGATGTGAGGCCTCCAGATCCCACCACCGAACACAGACTCAGGCAACCACGAGAACCTCTGAACAGGGGCGCGATGTGGTCAGATCTGAGCTTGGAGAGACCCTTTGCACTGAATGGAGGGTGGTTAGTGGTGGGACAGGCAGGGGCCACATGAGGAGGCAGCTGCAGGGTGAGAGGTGACAGTGGGAATGAACGGGACAGATGCATAGGAGAACTGTTTCCAAAATAGTAACTAACCTTCAGGATATGGGAACTAATTGGACATGGGGTTGTGGGTCAGGGGGACAGGAAAGGGCCCCAGGGTTCTGGCTGATGTAACTGCAAGGTGAGGATGCCTTGCCTGGGAAAGGGCCCCTTCCCCTCTTAGTTCCAGCTCCTTCAGGAGAAGGAGGGACACTCTCATGGTGCTAAAAAAATTATTCTGGCACTTGTTAAAATGATAAGAAAGACTTTATTCAGATGGCAGGTGTCAAGACCCTGGGGAGAGAGATGGGACTCAAATCTGAATACAATAAAGACAGCTGGGGATTTACAGCCAATGAGCACAGCAAGGGGGTCAATGAGAAAGGACAGGATTCTTGTTGAAGGCAGAGTGGGGATTCTCACTAAACTGACTTAGCAGAATTTTTGCTATATCTGTGCTAGGCAGGCTGAAGACAGGGCCCAGGGATGGGGCCTAATGAAAAAGAGGGCTCAGAGCAGCCTGTCTAAAGTTTGGTCAAGGAACTTTGGCAATGGGCTCCTGGAAAACTCCCAATTTCATAAAATACGTCTTCCTGGAGTTTGCTGATATCTAATATGAACTCTATAACTGGGGCTCAAGCTATCCAATTCTGTCCATTTTTCCATTGAAAGGAGAGCACTCCCTTTCTGGGCACTGAGCCACTGTTCTCGTGGCAGCTGTTAGGCCACTATCGGTGATTTAGGGAGAAGCAGGGGCTCTGCAGGCCAGGGAACCCTGTACTTTAACTCTACAAGTAAGTGGCTGTGTGACCCTAGGCAAAATCCTATCTCCTTTCCAGAACGGAGTTTCCTTGTCTGAAAATGGAGCAGGGGGTCTCCATGTCCACTAGAACTGTTGAGGAGTAAACAAAGATCCATCAGTGCCTAGTGTGCAGTGGGTGCTTGGAGAATGTTACTTCCCTCCTCCCTTCTTCATCCAGCTGTCCAAGTCCTACCTGCATCAAGACCACCTCCTATTCCATATCTCATAAAAATTCATCCAGACCTGCCCAAATCTGAAATAATACCTTCCTCCCACACTCACCCCCTGCTCATCCCTCCACTGTAACCCAGCTGTCCGCTGTCTTGCTTCAGAGCCATCTGCGTAGTCTATTTCTCCCGTCAGACTTCAACTTGCTGAATATCACATGGGCTTTCTGAACCAAAATGTGAGCCTTGCACAGTGCTTATCACTGAAAGAATCCTCAACTCTTCATTGAATTGAACTGGCAATGGCACAGACAATCCACTATTTACTTTCTTTAATTTTCCTCAACAACAGAAATATATTTCCTCCAGGAAGATCATTTTGTGAAAACAAGTTTGGAATGACTATTATCAAAAGCCAAATTCATCTCAGGGCCTCCTTTGCCAAAGCTGCCTTCCCCATCTGTTTGGAAATGCAAACATATTTCAGTCTGGATTAACCTGCCAGATAAACTGAAGAAAGGATTGGAGTCTTAGAACAATTATTTGGCAGGAATTGGCTTTCTCAGCATCTCACTTTGAAATCCAGGAGTTGTTTGTTTGATCTCTGCCTGAGACTCAGAAACCAAACCTTCTTATTTTGTACACTGATGCAACAGGCAAAAATCATAAACAATTTGTAAAATGGTAGAAGATCCTATTTGAGAGAAGAATTTACAAAACCACAAGGATTTGTAATTTGGGTTGTTTTTTGGAATTAGTATCTCATTTAAAAATATACATCATTTTGAGAGTTCCAGTTAAACCATGGTGAGTTTACAATTGCACCCATTTTCCTTTCCTTCCTGGAGTTCTATCAAAATTATAGTAATGGAATTTTTAAAAGACATAAACTCTGAAGAACAAAGAGTATGTAAAAGTACACAATTGAGAAAAGTCGACTGACTATAATCAATGCGACAAGACAGGAAGTGGATAGAGTTGAATGACCTTATTTAAGAGAACACTGGAAGCTAAAATCTTGTGTCCATAGAAGTAGATACCACATCAGTTCGTCTTGGAAAACTCCAGAAGGGCTCAGGACAAGGTGCTGCAGGAAGCAGGGGTGAAGCACAGAGCTGAGATCAGGGACTTTGGTTGGAACTTTGCAACTGGAACGGTTAGACCCCCAGGTTATTTTCAGCTCATGTACTCAGGGATTTCCTCATCTACCCATCTCCACGCCCCTGCCTGTCCCAAGGAACCAGAGAAGCTTGACTTAGGGATATTGGTGGAGGGGTGGTGGTGAGGTGCATACTGCAAACAAATTAGTGGACACCTGCATTCTGAGTGTGGGGTCCCCAAAAGATTCCTGTCAGCTGGACTTAGGCCTAGCACCCACCCTCCCCTAGTCAGAGGAAGAAGAGACTTCTCTCACTGAAGCCTCAGAGAAAAGATCTCCAAATTCTGCTATAGAGCAGATTCCTCTCTCACCCCACCCTACCCCAGTGAAAAAGCCAGATCCTCATTCATCACTCTTCCTTAAGTTGACAAGTCCTGCTCATGCACACAGAAGTTCCTCACACTCATATGTGAGCAGAAAGTCACAGTCATGGTTTCTAACATGAAAGCAGAAACTGAACACACAAAAGATGGTATCTAATGAAGCAGAGCCAATGCAGGGAATAGAAGAAAACTTTTTATATCTTTTTTTTTTAATTCTTCGAAGATATGAGAGAAGGTATAGTGACCATAAAACAGGATAGGATGCAAAAAGAAGGGACAATCAAAGAACAAAAAAGAGCTTTTGGAAATTTAAAATAGATGAGCCAAGATGAAAATATCAGTAGCTGGGATAAAGTTGCAGAAATAGCATAGAAAGTAAAAATGCAAACAGAAGAAGAAAATATGAAAAAATTAGAATGTCCAACATTTAACTCTCTAATAAGAGTTTTAGAAAGCATAAACAAAAGAAAAAGAAAGACAAAAAATTCAGAGAATAGAAGAAATTTTCTCAGAAATGAAAGGTCTGCATAGCACTATGAATTTTTTAAAAAGAAAGAAGAAAATCTCATACCATCATACATCACCATGCAAATTACAGAAAACTGGAGATAAACAGATGATCCTTAAATGGTTCTGAGGAAATAAAACAAGCCTCATGTAATGACTAGGAAGTAAGAGTAGCTCAAAACTTCTTAAGCAACCCTGGAATCCAGAAGACAAAAGGTAAGTGCTTTTAAAATTCAGAGGGGAGATTATTTATTTGCTTATTTATTTATTTATTTATTTATTTATTTATACTAAATTTATTGGGGTGACACTGGTTAATAAAATGATACAGGTTTCAGGTGTACAATTCTATAATACACCATCTGTGTATTGTATTGTGTGTTCACCACCCCAAGTCAAGTCTCTTTGGAGGGGAAATTCTTCTGAACTAAGAGCCTTATTACTATCAGAGGTATAGGTAGAGTAAAGGCATTTTTACTCACATCAGAAGTTTCTCTCCTATTCACTCTTACTGAAGAAGATACCAAAGGAGATGTTCCAGCAAAACAAGGAAGTAAGCCAAGAAGACAAGGGATCCAAGGAAGAGGAGATTCTAGACAGGAGAAAGTCCCAAAAAGACAACAAAGCAGAGGCCCAGGACAGCCCCTGGGCCTGGAGAGCAGTGTGTCCAAACTGGGACAGGAAGATGGAGAGCGCTGGGACTGAGGTCCCAGGGGGCATAAAAGGAACTGATATGCCTAAGTATATAGAAAATACTCTCACTAAGCCTATTTATTTATTTGAGAAACTTACATCCAAATTACATTTATGTGTTTTAAAAAGTCCTAATGAGCATCCAAGAACAAACCATGTACAGCTTCCACAGGAAGAAGAACAACAAAAAATGGGGTCAATGATTGCCCCAAATGATATTTTCTAAAAGAAAAAAATGAGATTATTTAACCTTTCTTCTTTTGAGGCAGGATAGGTGAACTGCACACATCCTAAATAAAATTTTCTTACTTTATAAGGAGGAAGGACTGTGATCTTGTTTTGATGCATATGAAATGTAAAATATAAAATCCATTCTTCTGATCACAAAAGGGGGGAAAATCACTCTTCAACATTTCAGTTCTCATGCAATAAAACCCAAAGCTCTGCTGAACCCATCTTCTTGGGTCACGTACTGCCTGTACTTCCTCTCCTGAGACATCTGTATAGTGTAGGCATTTATAGAGCCGCCCACCTTTTTCCTCTTTTGTGGAGTCAAAGGAGGCAAATCCCATTAACTTTCTCATTTCTACTTCTTCTGTTTTGTTCTTGAAGTCTTCCTCAGTAATCTAAAGTTCTTTGCTCTTTGTTTTTTTCTTTTCCGAGGAGATGTGAGTCTAGTTTATCTTGGGTATCTGGAGCATCTTCTGTGTAGGGATCCAGAGCAGCTGCTTCTCTGATTTCTCCCAGAACTGGGACCCTTCTCAGCTAGCCTGTTCTCTCTCCTGGGACTGGACCGGGACTGCCTACCTCCTTCTGTGGGGAGTGGCTGTGGCCTTATTAGGCCTTTTTAAAGAGTTAAAGCATTTGGAAGAAATTAGTGAGTGGTTTACAGAAAATGAGACATGAAAAATCAGTCAATTATTTAATTGCAGGAGAGAAATGCTGTACAAAAAATGAAAGTTGTAGCTTATTACTTGGCTCAACAGTGAACAATATTTTATGATCAAAATATTGTAAAACTTGATTATTAATTTAACCAAACATTGATATAATGGTGAAATGGTAGGAGGAAAAGGGAAATAGGAACTAAGTCTTTGTCTGTCATGGCAGATGTCAAAAAGGGAAGTTAATAGATGTCAAAAAGATGCATCTAGAAATAGTATTATAACCATATTATTCAGAAATAACAGTTCTAAGGAAAACAGCTAAAGGAATACAAGGGAAGTTGGGACTGGGATAGAGATGAGCAAGGAACAGGCTGCTTTTAAAATATAGTGCTATTTAAATTAAAGATTATATACATGGGTTAAAATTAATTAAAAACATGTAGCCATGATCGGCATATTTTTCAAAGCAGGATTTCTGGTGCATCAGAAATGGTGGCAGGACAGGCCTAAGAGGCTGATTCCCAGTCCTTTCCATTGCTAACTCACTCTGTGAGGCAAGGCACCTCCCTCTCGTGGCTCAGCTTCCTCATCTACAAAATGAGTCAGCGAGACTAAAAAATCTTTCAAAAGCCTTTCATGGCACCAAAATTCTATGATTTAGAGCTTTTCAAATCATCAGACCATTAACCAAGTGTTATGTTTGGCTTTGGTTTAAAAAAAAAATACTTGCAAGTACAAAACTTCAACTTGGACAGTGTTTGAAAGTCCATGTACCAGCCTTTACCACAGCCTTACTCCCTGATAAAAGTGGCCTCAAACGAGGCTTGCCAGAATTAGCAAAACTGAACTAAATGAAATTTTAAAACAGCACACCTAGTTACATTTGAATTTCAGATAAACAACAAATAATTTTTAGTATACATAAAGGACAAATATTTGTTATTTATCTGAAATTCAAATTTTATTAGGCTTAGGAGTCCGTTCTGGTTTGGATGCCAGCATCTGGTCATGTGACTGGAGATAGCTGATTGGGCAAGAATTTATAGCTCTAATCCAAGCCCCAGGGACAGGCTGGAACCAGCATCCCATGAGGAAGCCAACACAAGAACTCTGTCCAGTAGGGACTCTTTATACTGAGTGGTGTCTCACCAACCTGATCCTATTCTCTTTTGGCATTTTAAATGTGAGACCTGCTGTCAGGGGCTTACTGGGGGTGCACAATGGACCCAACAAAGAAGAAACTGGCTCCAGAATGCCACAGACTGTCATGAGTCAGCCTCCTTACAAACTAGACTGAGAACTTCAGGGCCAAAACCATGCCTAGTTCACTTTGGGGTATCCAGTGCGACACCAGGCACAATACGTGCCAAATGAATGTGTGACCAGCATGCAGCCCTGCCTTCGTGCCTCTCACAGTCTGCTGCATGGGACAGACTTACACGAATGGGCCGTGAATGGTGCACAGGTGAGGGTGGGGAAGGGCTGCTGTTATTTACTGCGATACTGACTGTTTACTCTCATCCAGGCCCTCTGCCCAGTGCTTCCTGAGCATCCTCTCATTTAAGCCTCCCAATGCTCCTATGAAGTGGTTAATTAGCCTCACGTTACAGATGAGAAAAACTCAGGCTGAGTAGCTTGCGTGGAGGCCGCACAGCTAGTTACAGGCGTGTGCGGAAGTCTAGCTCCCAAACCTGCGCTCCCTCCACCACTTTGCCGCCCATGGGCTAGACGAGAGAGTGTGTGTGAAATAGTGCTTTGAAGAAGATCAAGACCTGAGCAACTGCGAAGTCTGCACCGCCTGCTATAACCTCGCTCTTGGTGTGTTTTCAGGAAATTAGTTACTTCCAGTTTCCTGGAGAGCTCTTGATGAGGATGTTAAAGATGCTAATCCTACCGCTGGTGGTCTCCAGGTGAGGGGCAGGGTGTTGGCTGGGAAGCCTGGGGCTGGGAGGGGAGAGGATTCTGTACGGATTCTGTCAGGGCCCTGCTCCTGCTGTGGGCAGCCAGACTGCCCCTATGGGGCTGGGAGCAGTGTGATCATGGGGCCTCTGTGGGCTGAAGGCTGCAGTATGGGCTGCTGGGGTCTGAGTTGTTTGCAGCACCAGCTATTTCAGTCATGGGGCAAGGCCTGACTTCAGGGTAGCTCCAGGCCAGGGGTTCAGGGATTGCTTCCCAGAGCAGGGGCTCCTCATGGTGAAGGCAGCAAGGTGTAGGGGAAAAAGGGCTTTGGAGACACTCATGAGATCACATCCTGGCTCAGCTATGTACGGTGCTGGCTGTGTACCCTTGGACAGGTTATCAAACTTCTCTGAGCCTCAGTTTCCCCATCTGTAAATTGAAATATCATGCCTACTCCCAAGGCTTATTGTGAGGACTATATGAGGCTATGTATCTGTGTGTGCTGAATGTTCAGGGGGGCTGGGTGTGAGGGAGGGAGGGTGGAAGATGCAGCTGGAGGGGGGCTTCTTGCTCAGTCATGAAAGACCTTGAATGTAAGGCTAGAGAATTTAGACTTCACCAACTAGATCGAGGGCCACAGGAAATCACTGAAGATCACATGGTTCCTATCACTAAAGTACTGTGTGACCTTGGGCAAGACCCTGCCCCTTTCTTTTCCAAATGTGTAGTGAGCTGGCTACTCCAGATGGTATCTAAGAGCCCTTTGCTCTGAGGCCATGGGTTTGGAATCCTCACTTCCCAAGACTTCTCTGCAGAGAGGGAAGTGGACAAGCCTCCAAGTCCTGAGAGGTATGTAGGCTCTGTCACCTGTGGCAGGGTCATCAGCCTCCCTGCTATTGAGGAATAAGATAGATAGCTCCTCCTCTCCTCCCTGTGGAGACATGGATATAATGCTCCACAGGCCCCATCAGTGGTACTTTTCTGCTCCTCCCAGGGGGCCTTGTCAAGCACAGTTCAGCATTTAGGTCTCTCAAGAGTCATTCTTCAAGGCTCTGCAGAAATGCTGCCTCCCTCCAGAAGCTTTCCCTGACTTCTCAGCCCATTCTGGTTGTTGTTGCCTCTCTATGCACCTTCTGAGTCGTTCACTGAGTCAGTGAATCTGTCAAAGTTACCGGTGCCCTCTCTGTTGCTAAACCCGAGACCACTCTCAGTTCTTGCTCTGCCTGACCTCTCCACAGCCACCAGCACACTTGACACCCCCCCTGATCACTCTTTGCCTCCTGAAACATTCTCTGTTAAGGGCCGCAGCAGAGTGTTTCAGGAGGGAACCACTTTCCCTGGCTCTTTCAAAGCAGAGAGTGTTTCGGGAAGAGCCACTTCCCTGGCTCTTTGCTTGCTCTCTGCCCCTCCATCTGTTTCTCTCCTTCTACTCAACCTCTAAACGTTGCAATTTCTTAGGCTTTTTCTAATCTGTCCTCACTGCTTTAATATCGTACCTATAAGCCCAACACTCCCCAATACAGATCTTCCTCCCTGAACTCCCCACACAACACTTACTATCCATTGTTCTTTTATATATATTCAGTGGTTGACTGGTTTCTTTATCTTCCCCTGGACCATAAACTCTGTAAAGGCAAAGACAACATTCTGTCGAGGTTCCACTCTGGACCTAGCCAAATGCCTGGTGCACAGTAGGTACTCATTAATACCTGTCAAGTGAGTTAATGAATGAATTCAACAATCGTGCATTGAGCTTTCTGGGTACTTGGCCCTGTACTGGGTACTACAGATATAGAGATGAATGAGGCTCTGTCCCTGAGGAGCTCAGAGGCTGTGAGGGAGGCTGATGAGAAAATGGACAGTTACATGATAGCTAAATAAGTTAATGCAGGAAGCACAAGACTATTGTCCCCCTTCTTTCCAGTTTTATTGCAAAATAAAGCACAGGACTCTCGTGAGGCAGCTCTGTCACCCTTTACTGTCGACCATCTTTACCACCTCTTACCCCCTCATGTGGAGCACAGAGGTGGACAGAATTGGACTCCCACCCTGGCCCTGCCTTTTCTAGCTGCATGACCTGGGGCAAGCTATTTACCTTAAAAGACTTCCTGAAGTCAGGGGGTCAGATGTCTGGGTCCCAGACCCGCTTTTGCTGCAATTATCATGTGGTCTCTGCTAAGGCGCTCCTGGCTCTAGGCCACGACGGGTCCAGTTCACCTGGTGTCTAAGGGCCTGTCAGCTGTCCAAGTCCGGGCATACAGAGACCTAATGTCTCTCTGCCCAACCAAAGCACTTTCTCTTGGTTGGAAATGGAATGTGATATTAACTTGAGAAAAAGCCAGTGTGTGTTCATACATTTAGTTTGTTTATTACACAGTCTGGGCTGGTGCAGAGCAACCATGTCATTGAAAAAAGGCAGTGCTTCAAAATTTTCCTACTGAGGGAGAGTTAAACCTTCTTGCAGGAAAAAAATGACTCTGGAACCAGACCCTGGAGGGGCCCACACAGGTGTTTGTTTTAAAAGTCCCACGAGTGTTCTCATGGTGAAGGAAAACCCCAAACCATGACATCTTGGGATCAGGCCTTCTGGCTGGAGCTAAAGAGCCTGGCATGAGGGCTGCTGCTCTCTCCAAGCCGCAGCCCCAGGAGACACAGGCTTGCTGCCATGCAGCGGCTCCAAGGCAGAGGGAAGACGCACGTTTGCTTCTAGTTCCAATAATCTGTGAGTCTGGGCCCCAAATCCTGGCGCTCACCTCTAAATGCTCTAAGCTCTTTTCCAGGAGAACCTGCCATCCCTTCCCTGTGCCAAGTTCCTGGTAGCAGGCTGGTCACTTGTTTGCCACAAACTTTTCTACCTTCCACACTTTTGCCCATGCTGTTCTCCCCGCTTCCACAAATGCCTTCTACTCTTCTGAATTAAGTCCCCCTCTGTGTTCAAGACCTAACTCAAGTTTCCTTCTGACAAATCCTCCCAGCTCTTCATTTACTAACAAATACGGATGCTGACCTGTCCCCACTGTCGATGCTGCTGCCACCCTGGATGTGCTGCTTCGTTAGTTAAATGACTTTGCAGTCACAGCCGGCATACTACATTACGGGGTACTGAAACCTCTTTTGGTATGGTAGTGACATGGAAATTAATCAGTATTCCCACCTGGACCAGCCACTCTGGTGCTGAACATGGGCCCCTGCCAAGGGGTAGGACCAGTCGCCCTGATTCCTCCATGTGCATCACTCTGTTTTTACATGAGATGCTGTGGGGTCAGGTCCACCTTCCCCTTGCCCTCCACACTCACCTCCACCCAGTGGTCCATGTAACAAATTTCTGCAGGAGAAGGAAATCTAACAGACAGGCAAAGAGAGATGGAGAGATGTAAAGAAGGACAGGCAGTAACAGGAGAGGTTCATGCAAGGGCTGAAAGTATCCTGTGCCTGCCTTGGAGGGTCTCACTATTTGGCAGGGAGACAGTCACAGAGACACTTTGTTCCAGAGAAAGGAGGCCCAGAGGGAGGGATGTGAAGCCAGCTGGCCTGGGTTGGAGCCCAATTTAGTTACTCTTCCCACAGTCTGGCACCTTCTAGCAGTTTTCTCTACAATCTACTGCAAGCCAGCAGCTTGCCCCTCCTCAGCCAGGCATGTCACAGCCCAGCTGGGAGCAACCTACCCCTGGCCAGCTGTGGCTTTGTAAGTCTCAATGGGGGCATGAGCAGACAGGACAGGTGGGGGTGCTGAGAATCTGAGAGAGGCTCCAGGGGAAGAATGGGAACTTCGGGGTCACTCACTAGAGAGGTGAACTTAACCAAGTCTCTTAGCATCTGAGCCGAAGTGACCTTATCTGTAAAATGGGAAGAACACCTCTCTTCCTTACTGGGTTTTTCTGAGAAAAAAATAAGATAATGTACTGAAAACACCCAGCATGGCTCCTGATACACTGTGGGTGTCACATGGTTTTCTAACTTATTAAAGCTTCTCCAGGCTTCTCCAACACCCACATGAGATGTTTTACGAAGTCCTCTGCCTGTGCTTCTGCTCTCAGAAGACAGTCCCTTTGGGTGACATCCTTCCCTGTGCTTTTACTTAGCATCCCAGCTTGTCACTTCGTCTGGAAAGTCTGCCTTGACTCAGGCACACTTGGGTGTGTCCCCCACACTGACACAAACCTGCATGAGTCCTGCACGTCTGTGCTCACAGCAGCCTTCACAGGGCACGGGCTAGGCCCCGTGCGCCTCATGTGGCACGCCATCACTGGGACCCAGAGCCTGTCCCTGTGCCCTGACTGGGGCAGCCCCGCATTTACCACAGACCCCCAGTGCTCACTGTCTCTGCCTTTTCTCGGCCCTCACAGCCCTCCAGCGAGCCATGAGGCACAGCCTTCACCAGTTTCCCACCCTCCTGAGGAACCCTTGCTTCAAGGGGCTCATAAGTTTTGCAGCTTCACTGACAGTTGGGATCAAGAACACAGACGAGGGTCACATTGAGGAGTGTAAGCCCTTCAGCCACTTCTTGGTTCTCTCTTTCTCTCTCTCTGTACATTAGGTATCTATGCTGGCTGACAAATTACCACAAACTCAGGGACCTAACACAACATCCACTTATTATCCACCAGTTTCTACAGCAGGGCTGGTGGGATTCTCTTCTTTGGTGGGGGGTGGGTAGGGGTGGCATCTCACAAGGCTGCAATCATGTGTCAGCTGGGCTGTGTTCTCATCTGAAGGCTTGGCCAGGGAAGAAGTCATTTCCTTGTGTCTGTCTGTGGGTCTGAGGGCCCAGCTTCTTAATGGCAATTGACTAGAGGCCACCTCAGGTCCTCAAGGCAGTCCCCTACCTCTTGCCCTCTCCCAGATAGTCCCTAACATGGCTCTTTGCTTCATCAAGGCCGGGAGTAGGACCCCTCCTTCTCCAGTCTTCTAGGACATAGTCTCACAGAACGTAAGCACAGGACAGCACCCTATCACCACCTTTGCCACCGCTGTGTTTACCATTCTTAGGGGTACATTCGTCGGGCCCTGGGTGTGGCCCTTAGCCAACTGGCTCAGAAGCTCCTTGTCTAAACCACTGAGCTGGTCAGGCCTGTTCTCTGATACTGACAAGAGGAGACCAAATCAACCAAATGCCAATGTATTCATTCAGAGATAAATCTATTGCCAAGAGGACAGGTGCACACAGCCTTGGGCCAGAGCGTCTCTGACTGCTGGATCACCACTCGAGGAGCTCACTGGGTAAATCTGTTTGTAGACAGAAAAATGTGCTTACTTGTACAACCAGTGACTCCAGGTTTCCCATTTTCAGTTGATTTCCAGGGTCCCACCTGGTAGAGCCTCACTGTACGTGTATTTAACTTAAGTGACATCAATTATGTATGCTGTGAAAAAAGAAAAAAATCATTCAAAGGAGGCAGAAGCTCTTCTGTGCAGAGTGATGCCCCCGAGTGAGCAAGCCACTGGGGGTGGGTCTGTTTGGTGCTAGGCCAGCCCAGTTCCTGTTCACAGTGCATTTCCCTGCAGCCACTGAGATTCAAGGCCATGAAAGAGGGTTGTCTGAGGTTGTGTTTTTTGACATCACGGCCTCTGAGTGTGTGCTGACCACTTTGACTGGTGCTCATCTAAAGAAACATCAATCTGCCCCAAAACTGGGAGAAGAGTGACTCAAACGACCACTATGGAACTGTATCCCCTGAACTTAATGGGCAACTTAAGAGATCTTCAGGGGCAAATTTAATTATACTTGATTTTGCCTGACGTGCTGACCTGAGAACGGAATATGCTGGATACACTCCCACTCCTCTGTACAAGCAGGAGTGCCAGTGCCTTCTTCTTGGGCCTGCACCCCACAGGCCAAGGCCAGCTTTCTTCGTCCAGTGAAAGCTTCATGCCAGGTAGATACAGAGACGGGAAGATCCTGCCACCAGCCCTCTTGCTCTGGTGCCTTCCACATGGTGTCACTGTTGAACTCGGGTCCTGCATGGCCTGGTTCAAGCCTGCACACCGCCCCCTGCAGGTGCACATTCCTGCTCAAAGTACGGGGATGCCCTGCTGGGGCTGCTAGATCCCACCAAGGTGCTCCATCATTGTTCCTCAAAGCAGCTCAGTCATGTCCTAAGCTTAGTTCCCTGGAGTTCAACCCTAAGTCCCTTTTTCTCCTGGTAGGTTAGCCCTAGGGGCCTTTAGTGCCAATAGTCTTCGGTCATGAGCCCCCTAAGTATACCTGGACCCTAACTTCAAATCAGAGGGTGCAAGGGTTGGGGTCTTAGTCTCTTTTTCTCAGAAAGCCCCTGAGCCTCTTGTGCAAATTGGGGCACCTTTCCATAACTCTGCAGATCTTAAGTTCTCAGGAAGGGGCACTAAACCACAAAAGTCTCTCCCTTTCCTTGGACAGCATGTGCCTTCTTACCTTACATTCACCATCTGAAAAATTCTCCCCAAAACAAAATCAGCCGCAAGAAGCCTCACTGTCTCTACTCATGAATACAGAAGCCTCGGACAAATTTTAGAAAATTCTGCCTCTCATTGCATCAGAGCTAATAGTCTAATGGTGAGGACCTGCAATAGCATCATCATATCCTTGAACTTGGATCCCTCTTTCATGGGTGGTGCTTGGATGAGTGCTGAGAGGTTTGCCTCCCTCAGCTGTCATCTCTGTGCTCCACTGCTGACTGGTCCCATGCTAATTACCCCTTCTTTCACTACAGGAGTCAAGCCTTTGGGCCTGGGAGCCTCCCTTTGCTATTTCTCTCAGTAATACCACCTGTCACTACTCTGATCCCTTTTGCTTTTAATTTATAGTTTAATCCAAAAAGTATTGGCAGCTTTCTGTTCCTTTTTTAATAAATATTATTTAATTTTAGACAGAGGGGAAGGGAAGGAGGAGAGGAAGAGAAACATCAATGTGTGGTTGCCTCTTGAGCACCCCCTACTAGGGACCTGGCCCACACACAGGCATGTGCCCTGACTGGGAATTGAACCAGAGACCTTTTGGTTCACAGCCTGCACTCAATCCACTGAGCTATACCAGCCAGGGTTTTTCCTTTAAGTTCTTGGAAGATACTTACTATTACTTCTGCAAACATATGTCTATCTGCTTCTTTTTTTTCTTTTTCATTTAACAGATGTTGTAAGAATTCTCATGCTGCACCCTCATCTTCATAATAATTCTGTTTTACTCTCCCACTTGGGGCTGGGGCAGGGTTTACAAAGCCCTTTGCCTTCTTCACCAGACACCTAGAATGCTGTTGCATACGCTGTCAGGGTATCACTGTGCCCCAGAACCCTAGATTTACCTCAAGTTCTGTTATTTACCATACCCTTAGCCTCAGCCATAAGTCAGACACAACACCATCTGTAAATTTACAGTTTCCAGCAGGGGGGTGTGTGTGTGTGTGTGTGTGTGTGTGTGTGTGTGTGTGTGTGAGAGAGAGAGAGAGAGAGAGAGAGAGACCCATGCAGTCCCACTGAGGCCAGAGTGTGCTTCTGACTTTGGGAAGTCAGCTGAGACTTGCTTTCACACATCCTCAGACTAGAGGGACACGCAGAACCAGGGGTGGATCAAAACAGCATCTGGACCCAGCGAGGGCCTCCAATTCTCCACTCACTTTTTGCCAAACCCTCCTTTCCCTCATTCTTCACTTTCTTAAACCAGGCGTCACTCAAGGAAAACCGAATCCATGTGTCTGTGATTCACTGAGGCTGAACATGACAGAGTGTTTTGTAAGCTCCATATCTTAAAAAAGATATCCAAGTTTATGGGTGTGTTTGGGTGTGAATGTGTGGTGTCTCTTTACACATGCGTATGGTGTGCATGTATATGTGTGTGTGTATGTTCCTGTGTATGTACTGTTTTCCTATTTCTTGTAAGAATGTTAAACTGATTTTTCTTAGAATCAGGAAATCATGTTTGGCCAAAGAAACTCAACACTCCTCCCTCCCCCTTCCTGAGGAACTCCAGTTTGGCAGAAAACTCCCAAACACCCACGTCCTAACTTATTGGAGAGGATCCTGGGCCAAGCAGCCATCAAAGCCTGGTCCGGGAGCCAGCATGCAGGGGACAGCTGCCCGGGGCTGCCCAGCACCAGCCGTGAGTGGGAGGGAGGCAGGGTGTGGGTAGCCTGGGCTCCCTGGACTCTGCCCCTCAGGCCATGGGCAATTGTTCTTTGAAGAACTCTGCTGACCTCTCCGATGGGAGCCCTGGGATCTGTCTTTGGCCTTCTTGCCCAGTCAGCTGACCACCTTACTCATCCAGCTGGGGGCTACGGGTAGGGTCAGGTCATTAGCCTGGTGACTCCGAAAAACTCCCAGGGTTTATCACCAGTCACAGACTCCCCTGAGCTTTCCCCCTTCCCTATAGAGAGCTCCTATCCTACTCACCCTTCAAGGGTCCATTCAGCGGTCACTTCCTCAGGGAAGCCAGCCTGATTCCCGCACTAGGCAACACCCTGGCCCTGGCCTCTCTCAGTCCTAGCCACAACCCAGGACTTTGTGTTGTCCAGCTACAGGTCTCTAGACCCGCTGGACAGAGCTCCCTGAGTACCTTCAACCTATCCTCACTCAGTTCTGGAGCCCCATCTCCCACAGCCCTGAGCAAACGTTCATCATGGGGTGGGCTGGGAACACAGCTGAGTCTGGGGAGGCAGGTGAGGTTTCAAAAAAGCTCCTGTACTCTTTCCTGTGGAGAACTGCAAGACTCTGCCCTGGGGCAGGGGCATTGATTTGACCTGGGGTAAGCCTTACTTGGGTTGGCCCAGCCAGAGCCTTTGGGAATGTAGACACCAGGAACCCAGCTGGTACAGGAGGAGACAGGGGACCTACATTCCCAGAGGCTCTGGGTGGGGTCTTTCCTTCCCAAATGAGCTGGGCTCCTAACCACATGTTGGCACTCACATAACCAGCCATGACAGTCACCCCAAGGAAGTTGTTCCTAATGGTACAGGGGACATCTGCAAGGACAATCTGGCTCCCTCCCACCTGGCACTCTTCACCTCCAGGGAAAGAAAGGGCTTTGGCTTACATGGAGGTGGGAACTGGACTTGGCCGTATCACCCTCGGAACAGAGCGCAGTCTCCCTGGCGGAAAGTGTTGAGAATGGCCAATGGTCAGGCCGTTCTGAGCTCTCTGAGGGCTGCAGCTGTGGTTCCTCCAGCTCTTCCTTCTGATTCAGTTCAAGCTGATTATTTGTAAGCCCCAGGCAAGCACTGTTCCTCCCCATCTCCAGCATTCTGAGCCAGGCACTCCCTCCCTATCTTCTCCACCCTGGAATCTATAGCGAAGCTGAAGAGGTTGGGCCCGAGTGGCTCCAGAGGGCAGGGCTGGGCCCAGTGGGGGCAATTCTCTTCCCAAGAGACAGGTCCCATTCTGGCCCCAGGAAGGACTTTTTCATAAGCAGAACTAGCCCACAGTGGAGGCAGTGAGTTCTCTGTCCTCTGAAGTGTGCAAAGAGAGGCAGTAGAGGAACTTCTGCCTTTGACATGGGGGTGCTGGGACCTGATAACTCAGACTTTAACCATGTTGGAGACTGGGCATCCTGCCTCGTGGCTCAGAGGAGCTGGCTTGAGGGCGGAAGTGTGGTAGAGCCATCTGGGAAGCGTAATTCTGCACTAATGTGGCACTTGCCGTCAGCTGCAGGGCCTGTCATCTGCTCCAGGGGGAGAAGTAAGCCGTAAAGCTTCTGAGAGCCGAGGGGGCTCCCACAGACCCCAGCTGCCTCCCTCTGGTTGCCTGTCGGGTGGACTCCCTGCAACTGCCTCCCAGAGGCCAGCTTGGGACAGCCTTCCCGACTGGGTCAGCCGAGGCCAGAGCCTGAGGACTTGGCCATGGGCTCGGAGCTCCCTCCTGTCTAGAACGTCCCAGAGCCAGGATGTTGTGAGTATGGATGTTGTCGTGCTAGTAGCCAGTGTTCAAATCTACTTATTCACTGTGTGACTTTAGCAAGTTGCTCGCATACTTCAGTGACTGGGAGTTCACTACTTCTCAAGGTGACCCCTTCAGGGAGGGACGGCTCCATTTATTGGGATGTGATTGGCTTTCCTCATCCATCCTAGGTCTGCTCTGCCTGGGGCTCCTCAGCCCTCCCTCCTCCAGTGCCTCCCCCAGGCCTGCATCGCTATCACCTGCCACCTACCCCAGCTGCCCTCTGGGACACATGCCTCCCTCCCCTGTCCCTTTCATGGTGGGTCTCAACACCATGTCCTCCTCAACAAGCTCCCCAGGCTTCTGGCCCCAAAGGCTGAGGGCCTATCAGCTCTCCTGCTGCCCCAGGCCGCAGCTGACTCACTGAAGTGGAAGCAAACAAACACCCAGAGGCCCCTTCCTACATGCTGCTGCTGAGGCTCAGCCTCCCCTGCTCTCTTCCACCCCGGAGTTTGAAGCCAAGTATGGTCCCACATGTGTCCGAGCACAGTTTCATCACATCAGAATTGGCCCACGGTCCCAGCCTGCTGGGGTCTGCTTAGTCCCAATCCTTCATCCAACACATTAGTTGTTCCTCCTGGCTTCCTGTCCTCCACAAATCCAATCCACATGCTGTCAGAGGCCTTGGCCAAGCCATTGATAAAAACAACCGGGAAGGAGAGGGCTGAAGGCAGAGCCTGGAAGTACAGTCCAGACACCCCAGAGGTTCTCTTCACTCAGGAGAGGGCATAGCCTGTGATGGTCATTCCCCTAAGCTCCAGTCTGTTCCCCAAAGTTCTGGTGCCAACTTCCTCAATATCACACAGACACACAGCACCAGGGGCATTCCCAAACCTGGCAAGGACACCAAAGCTAGTCCAGGTGACTTGTTTCCAGGCATCTGAGCTCAAAAATGTCATTTTAACAATCTAGTCTAGACTTCTTCCCTGGCTCAACATCACACACACCAACAGACTTGCACTCAGACTAGGCCAGGCCTGGGGCTCTACAGAGCCAGATTCAGCCCTTTGTTGGAGGGGCTCACAGTCTGTGGGCAGGTGGCCACGAGACAGTGAATGATAATGATTAGAATGTATCAAATACTTATTACATACCAGGCCCTATTCTAAACCTAGATTAACCTTCAAAGAAACCATCCTTGTCCCCATGTTATCCTCTAGTGGAAACTGAGGCACACAGAGGCTCAGGAATATGCCCAAGAGCTCCCAGGCAGTGAGGGACACAGGCAGGATCTCAGAGGAGATGCCTAGTGCAGCCTGGTGGGCTCCATAGGGAGGCAGTGCCTGAGTGGAGACATAAGAATCGCATAGTAGCAGCAGAAGAGGAGCAGAATGGAAAGCAGGGAGGGTGGAGCAAGGGGACTGGGTCCCTCACAGCTTCACTCACACTCATTCCTGCCAGCCCATGGTGTGCAAGAGCTGGGCCTCAGGGATACAGGGCACAGTGCCCCGTAACGAACCGGGAAGCACAGGGTGCTCTGGGGAGGAGGGTGAGATGGTTGTCAGGGAAAGCTTCCTAGAGGAAGTGATGTCTAGACTGACTTTGGAAAGAACAAGTAGAAACTTGAGAACGTGTGTGGGGAGTGGGAGAGAGAAAGGTCCAGGCTGAAGGAACTGCCAATACAAAGGTGGTTCAAGGAGTAGTGGGGAAATGGGTGTGGGACAGTGAGGAGGGCAGTTCCTGAGGACTTCAAATGGGGAGGCACGCCCAGCGGGCTGAGTAGCCTGTCTGCCCTCCAAAGTGAAGTGTGCAAGTAGTGGGCACCTCCAGGTGGTACGTGGGGTCACGGTACTCACTTCAGGGATTGCTGTGAGAACCAGGTGTGAGCCAGTAAGCAGCCTTTCCTCCCTCCATGAGGAGCCCACCAGCTGCAGCTCACTTCCCCCACCCCTGCCAGTGGAGCAATTATCCGATTGAAACAGGCTGTGCCCTGGAACCCAGCAGACTCTCCAATCACCACACTCTCTTGAACCCCAATCTCTGGACTCTGGGTGGTGGCCAGAGGGCTTGGAGGGGAGCCCAGACCTCTGGGCTTCCTGAGGCTCTTCCCCAGGTCCCTAGAGGATTTGGGGGCTCCAGGAGCACCTAGCCATGCTGGGAGTTAAAGAGGCAAGACTATCTATTCTTTCTTCACCATAAAAAACAGAGCCGGAAGGGACATTTGAGGTCATCCTCATGGAACCACCCACTCAGTCTAGAAGACTTGATCTAGCATACTAACAAGGTGGCCGTTCAGGCTCCACTTGGATACCTCCAAAGATGGGGAGTTCACCACCACAAATCCAATGGCTGTTGCATGGGTCAGGTCATGAACTCTGGGAGTTGAACTAGAGGCATTACATGGACAGTTGCAGGGCATGCGAGAGGTAACCACACATCTATGTTTCTCTCCCTCTCTCTCTGCCTCCTTCCCCCTTTCTCTAAAAAGAAATAGAAATTTTTGAAAAAATGAATAAACTTTCTAGAGTTTTTTTCTATGCAGGTCCATGTGACCCAATACTCCCCACAAACTGGCCTATCCAGCTTTAGGGTTTCAGAAAGGTCACCCTACAGTCTAGCCCAAAAGTCTGGGACCTCAAGGAGCCCCCATCAGCTAATGGCAGAACCTGGAAACTCTTATTACTGAGCCCTGGCGTGGGCACCAGCCTGGGGAGCGGAGAGGCTGCTCAGTCAGCTACTGCCAGAAACTCCTCCCCACCTGCTCCCACCTCCACTGGTCACCTCTCTCTTCAGCCAGTAGGGAAACCCTTTCCATTTTGTGGGGAGAGGGAAAAGTTCTAGAGTGGAGCTTCTTGGGTCCTAGGTGGTGGAATTCTTTCCTTTGTATCCAGCAGCCCTCTCCTTTCCAGAGTCCCTGGGTCAGGGGCCCCTTCTTGCTATACCTAGAACCTACACTCCCTCCCAGCCCACATCCAGGTCTGTCCCTGACTTGGCACCGCCCCCATGTTAGACTTCTTCCTCCTCAGGGTGACCCTTGGCACCTTTCGGAAATCTGATTTTCACCTGCACCGTCTCCTGCACAACCCCTCACGTGCATCTGTATGTCTGTCTGGACACAAACCTGGAGAGGGGTCTCCATCACAGGAGCTGCAGGGCTCCCTACAGAACTGGAAACTGTCTTGTACCTTGCTTTCTCCACTTAGCATCAAACAGGAAGGTCTTTCTGATGACAAATCACTTCTACTGGTGGCTTAGAACTCCCCTGCTTGAATATGCCATTATTGTTCATCCAATAGCATCACAGTTTCTTAAGCGGGTTCTAGATTTTTGCTCTTAGAAGTACCACATCAGTGATCCTCCTGGCATACTTCATTTACTTTCATATTCTCGCATCTAAGAAATTCTTAGTTCTCCCTTCTGAGTCATCCAGCAAGTTCTGCTAGACGAGTTGTGCTGGACCCCTCTCTCCCCTGTGTCTCCCTTGGCCTGGCACTCAAGGCCACCACACTCCTGAGTTTAGTCTATCTTTCCTGCCTCACATATCACCAGTCTCAAGTGCGACTGGAGCTCTGATCTCATTAAACATTGTGGTGTTCCCACGTGTGGCTTCCTCTCAGCTTCCCTGTTGGCTTCTGCTGTCCCACTGCCTGGCACATCTGCCCATCTCCAAATCCTCCTCATTTGAATACCCCCTCTTCCAGGAAGCCCTTCATAACTCTCCAAGCTAGAAGTAATCCCTCCTCTGCATAAAGATAGCACACCCTGGCCCTCTCCCTTATGGTACTGATATAACCATCCACCTTGTCCGCTGGTTACTTGAGGCTACTTATGTCCCCAGTGTCTGTGTCTGTCACCTTCCCCACACCCCTAGCAGAGCAGGAGCTCCTTGAGTTTGGGGACTGATTCTGATTTCATTCTGTGGGCACGGGGCATGGCATAGAGTGGGCACGAATGAAGGAGGACAGACCTGGAGTTGGAGTCTGAGTTCTGGTCCAGGGGGCCACTAGTGTTCTGTGTGACCTGGGGCAGGTCCTCCTCTCTCAGGGCCATGGCTTCCCTGTGGCCCAAAGTAGTGGGAGCTTGCTGTGGGGGATTTGTGGCCAAGGGACAGTCTGGCCCTGGGCTGATGTGCTGGGCCTGGCCTAGGGATAATCTCTCTCATGGACAATGATTGAGAGTGGCCCCCCATTATCCCTGGCCACATAATCTCATAATAAGCCCTTCAGGATTTATGTCTGAGACCCACCCTAAGCCCATCTCTAACATATGGCATCTTGGCAAACAGCAATGAACAGAGATAGTAAATATTAACTGATTCACTCATTCACTCATTCATTCTCTTCTTGATTCAGCAAACTGCTGTCAAGCTGTATTCTGTTAGGTCCTGTACCTGGCTTTGTGAACCCAGCTTTGAACCAGAACTAGGCCCAGCCCTAGAGGCACTTCCAGATAACAGTCAGCAACTTAGTAAGGTGGGCCTAGGACAGACGGCAGCACAGGGGTTGTGGGAGCCAAAAAAGGGGCCTTTACCCCGCCTGATAGTCAGGGAAGGCTTCCTGGAGGAGGACAATATTAAACTGCATCTTCACAGAAGAGTGGGCCTTTGCCATCACAAGCAGGAAGAGCAGGGCGCTCACAGACAGCAGCTACAGCCTGGGGTTGGGGTGAGGCAACAGTGCTCCACCTGATGCTGGATGCTGCCTGCTGTGGGCTAGGGATAAGAGGAGCAGGAAAGGGGCAGGATTATCCATTCTTGTTTACATGATTGAAACCAGACAAATACTTCCTTTATCTGAAAGAATGAAAGGGCTTGGGGGAAAATCCTTTTGGCAGCAAAGCCATGCATGAGTATCTCCTTAACTAATCTCTGATTCCCTCCCTTCCTCCCCACTCCCACAGCCATGAGAAGAGTAGCCCCAGGCTGGCCTGCACTGGCGGGCAGAGAGTCCAAGTCAGGGTGAGCAGGGGTCAGGCAGACCCAAGAGGAGAGAGACCCATAAGCCCCGTCAACACAGCCTCCCACGAGGGGAGTCTGGGCCTGGGCACTAACCCAAGATGGCCAAAGGGTGGCACCTCTCAGGGAAACTCTAACCATGGCCCCACTTTATAGATGGGCATCCTGAGGCCCAAAGATGCAGGAGTGACCTGCTTGCCAATGAGCAGAGCTAGGACGAGGACCCAAGTTGCCAACTCCCAGCCCGGGGCTCTGACTCACTCACTCACTCATTCATGAGTTTACTCAGCAAGCCTGCAGTAACCACCTACCTGGTGGCAGCACCAAGAGCTCATGCTGGGCACTGGGGACCCACGGAGGAGTCAGATCCATCCAGCTTCTCGAATGTACTCCGTCTGGCAGGAGAGACAGACAGGCAAACATGACAGTGACAACAGAGTCCTGACAGGGAAGCCTGGGGCAGGGGGAACCCCAGTGGGCTCCTCGTCCTGGGGGAGGTGCAGGCAGTCCAAAAAGATTTTACCAAAGAGGTGGCACCGAGCTCAGTCTTACCAAGGGAGTAGGAGTTGGGCAAGTGACAGAAGCTGATCAGAGGACATGAAACAATAGCAACGTGGAAAGGCCCAGTGGTGGAGAAGGACTTGACCCTGGCCATGGGAGAGAGAGCAGAAGGGAAGGAGAGGTTAGAAGGAGCCATGCAGATTAGATTATGGGGGTGGGGGGTTCCGTGCCTGCATGTTCCCTGGAGCACTGTGAGGGCATGGGGCAGAGCCATGAGGGACAGCCAGGGTGTGTGAGCCCAGGGCCTGCCCCACCCACAGACTGTGACCCACATCACCCTCCCAGCCTGATATCCGGCCTTGCCTCTCTGGATGCCAAGACCTCCAGCCGCCTGGGTATTCTCACTGTGGCATACTACCTGTGGACCACCTTTGTGGCAGTCATCGTGGGCATCATCATGGTCTCCATCATCCACCCGGGCAGGGTGGCCCAGAAGGAGGCGACGGAGCAGAGCGGGAAGCCCATCATGAGCTCAGCCGATGCCCTGCTGGACCTCATCCGGTAACCCTTGCCACTGACACCCTGCTGGGGAAAGCTGTCCCAGGCTGGGGCTGCAGCCACACAGGCCCAGCCCCACATCTACCAGAGGGCAGGGGCAGGGATGGGGGGGCACGCATGCTCAGGGTCTGCTCTTGATTTCTCATGGTGACAAGGAGGCAGCCACGGAAGCTGCTTTTTGCTCCTTCAGCCCCTGTGCTCCCTCTGGGCTCACACTGCACCTTCCACCCCCACCAGGCTGAGAGGACCTCCAGGGAGGACAGGGCTGCTCCTCTGCGAGCGCAGACCCGGCACATGGCTTGGCACAGAGCAGGTTCAGTGAGTGTTTGCTGACTGACTGCTCACTTGTGCACACCCTGCCTCTCAGGTAGAAGGCCAGCAGTCACAGGTCCCCGCCCCCTCCACCACCCTTTCCTTTTTGGTCCCCTTTTTTATAGGCCTGTCTGACTCCAAATTCAGGGCTTTCTCCCCCTGCACTGCCCCTGCACGGGCTCTGCTAACCCTCTGTTTCACAGACCTGTGCTTGCCTCCCTGTAAAGCACTATAGACCCTGCAGTACATCCACGTCTGACTCCTCCTCCCCAGACTCTCAACAAACTACTCCCCCTCCTCTCTGGCTTCCTCACCAACCCTGGCCCTGTGCCAGGACACTCAGAGCTGCCCTAGATCTGGAGGAGAGAAAAACCCATGATGAGACACAGACAACATGGGGGTGGGGCTCTGATGGGGAAAGCAAGGGTTGGGGGAGGGGCAGGAGGAGCAGGGGTGGAGGAGGCAAAGCTGCTGCTGTAAAGGATGGGGTGAGTGGGAGGGCAGGGGAGCCAGAGACACAACATCTGTTCAGGCCCTGAGCTGAGAGGGAGAGTTGTGGGCAGAAATCACAGCCCCCTCAGTGTGACTGGGCAGGAGGAGTGCAGTGGGCTGGGGATGGAGGGGCTGGACAATCACTGGACAAGGTGATGGTGCTAGACCACGGAGAGCACTGTGAACCAGGCCAAACATTATGTTTTATCCTGAAAGGGGTTTTAAACATGGGAGGGGTGTGATCTAATTCAGGAGGCTAACTGACTGAGTCGGGGGCAGGGAAGAGGGGAAGACAGAGGCAGGGACGGGGCCAGGGTAGTGGCCATGGGCACTGGGGAAGAGGGCAGACTGAAGGGCTGCTCAAGAGGTAGAATCAGCAGGAGATGGGCAAAATAAAGGGAAGGGTGGAGGAGATGGTGGTGTTGATGGCATGAAGGTCTCAGGTCTGAGCACCCAAGTGGATGGTGGTGTGGTCACCAGACCAGAGGACAGTGCCAGAGCAGGACATCCTGGGAAGATGCCTGCTGACAGTTGGCTAGTGCATCTGCCTAGTGGGATAGTCTGACCTGGAGGAGGAGTTCAGGAAACCAGCAGGGCAGAGGTGATAGGGAGACTCTGATGGCAGAGGGGTCTCCCAGCACAATGTGGGTGAGGAGATCGGGCCAGGGCAGAGCCCAGGAAGCACCCCATTGGAAGCTATGTATTGGGCTCAGCAGGATTCTGCATCGAACGTGCTCTGTGGACTCCTTCTAGTCCCTTTCATTTTCTTGCCAGCCTCAGATGTAAGAAATCCAGTCCAATCTAATATTAAAACTCCAGACTCATCTGAGTTAAAATGAATCCTGTCTTAGCATTTTGCATCTGATTCAAACTTGGAAACCTGAAGTAGGAAGAAGGTCATAGTAGGTTTTTCTGTTTCTTGCTCCATCTACTCCCCTGTTGCTAGGACCAGGGCTAGAGTAGTAGAGAGAGGAGAGGGAGTGGGCTAGAAGGTCCTCCTCCACAGGTGGTGGAATGAGCTGGCATAGGCACTCCCAAGTTGTATTTCTTCAGGGGTGCTCTTGTGGGTTCTTTGGAGCCCCACCTGTCACTGGCATCTTCCTTGTCATTCCCTTGACTTGGGCAGTCCCGGCTCCATCTGGCTGCTTCAACACCTTTCTCAGGCCTAACCTCTGGTCACCTCCTCTGCAGAGGTCACCTCACCCCCCTGGGTTGACCCTTTTAGTCAGGGTCCCTTCTACAGGGTACACATCTGGCCCATGGGAAGCATACAGATCTTTGCTGGAAGTTCAAGCCTTTCCCAGGACTTTTGGGCGTGAGTCAGGCGCCAGCCCTGACACTCTGCAAACCCTAAGGGAGAGTCCCCTCCTCCCCTGTGAGGATAGAGGCCCAGCACGTGTCTCTCTCTCTTTCTCCTTCCTTGCCTGCCTTCCTTCCTTCCTTCCTTCCTTCCTTCCTTCTTTCCTTCCTTCCTTTCTCCTTCCTTTCTTCCTTCCTTCCTTTCTTTCTCCTTCCTTCCTTCCTTCCTTCCTTCCTTCCTTCCTTCCTTCCTTCCTTCCTTCCTTCCTTCCTTTCGTTCATCCTTCCTTCCTCTCGTTCATCCGTCCTTCCTCTCTCTCCCTCCTCACCCTCTCCATCCATTATTAATTGCTGTGTAACAAACCCACCCAAGACCTAGTGGCTTAAAACCACAGCTCTGAGTCTCTAAGTCAGCTGGAAGTTTCTGTGCCTGCAGGCAGCTGGTTACTCACCTGGGGAGCAGCTAATCTAGAGTGATCTTGGCAGATGAACTCCTGTGGTCTCTCATTCTCCAGAAGGCCAGCCTGGATTTACTTTGTGGTGATGACAGGATTCCAAGAGAGAGCTAGGCTAGGCATATTCTGATGATGAAGGTAGAGGATGATGTAAGTGTTTTTCCAAGTCTCTGCTTCTGTCAAGTCAGTTAACATCTTTTTTTTTAATTGTTCAAGGTCAGTTAACATCTTATTGGCCAAAGCCAGTCACGTGGCCAAGCCCAGACTCAGGTGAGAGGGGACCAGGCAAAGGGTGCCCATGAAAGGGAGCCACCAATGCAATCAGTCTACCAGTCCCTTCACTTTCTCCATTCTCTGGATTCTCTTTGATCCTTTGGGGTATGTGATGAACTAAGGATCACAAACACACTTGCAATTTTGTTCCTGTCGTGTTGTTCTCAGCCATAGGGCCTAGAGCCAGAAAGAGACCAGGCAGGGTGTGTCGTGCTCTCGCTTACTTGCCTGGTGATTTCATCCCATGCTGTGATGATGAGTACTTTCCGTACCCCAACGCTGAAAAATTTTGTTTTCAGCCTGGAAACCTGCCTCCTGAACTTCAGATTTTCACATACAGTTGTCTAAAGGCTTCTCAAAATTAACACGTCCAAAGCTAGGCTCCTGATTTCCCTGTAAATCTGCCCTTTGCCCAGTCCTGCCCCTCTTGGTCTAGTGTCTCTCACTCTCTCCTCTCCTGCCTCCAGTTTGTCAGCAAATTCTGTCAGCTCTACCTTCAATATAATATCCTTGTCCCTCCTGTCCCCCTCTGCCACCTCCACCATCGCCCAGACCACCACACCCTCTCACTCTGGTGTCTGACACGGTCACCCTGCTTTCTCTCTGCTTCCCCACAGTCTGTTCTCAGCACAGCAGCCAAAGGGATCCTTTTTAACACCTGCTCACAGCCCATTGCACAACAAAATCCAGTGTTTTCTGTGATCTACAAGCCCTTCACGAGCCCCCCACCCTAGGCAGGTCGGCCTCTGACCTCTGTGCCAACTCTGCCTGCCCTCACCCCAGCCATGTCAGCCTCTGTGCCACTCCTCCAGATGTCATTAGGGTCCTGTCAGCGTGCCTTGTCCTCATCACTGCCTCCTGCAGGATGCACACAGCCCTTCTCTCCCTCCATATACACCTCTGCTCTGTGTCACCTCTTCACAGGGACCTCCCAGCCTCTGTGACTCTCTCCTCATAGCCTTTATTACTACTGACACTGTCATGTCTATGGACTTCTGTATTTCTCCTTCTGTCTCCCCCACTGGAACAAAATATGCTCTAGGAGGGCTAGAGCATTAAAAACCCTGTGTCCCGCAACATCCTGGTGCCTGGAACAGAATCTGGCACAGAGGAGCGGCACAGTGTTCACTGGATGCGTATGTGGGATGTTGCGTATGCTGCATGCAATGGTGGGACTTGGGTTTGAACTCACAGGACAAGAGGAACCACCCAGGGGGAGTGTGCTGAGCAGAAGGCCCTGAGGCTGGTGAGCTGTGGCCCACAGCTGCCCCGAGGGCTGCAGAGCTACAGGCAGGAGCAAGTTGAGGGCCTGGAGAGGGCCAGGAAAGCAGATGGCCTGTAAGGCAGGGGAAGAGAAATTTCGAGAAGTTTCAGTTCTAAGGCCTGTTATTTCTAAGGGTTGGTGACTATGATTCATTGTTTCTTGGATTCTATGATTCGAAACAGCCTTCCCAAGTGGTGGAAAGACTCGATGGTCAGGGGACCCAACCCTCCCACCGCTGCCTCCGCTGCGCAGGGTCTGAGGGCTCTGGATGGGGCATGCACGTCAGAGTCAGATGTTCCAGGAGCAATTCCTGCTCTCAGCTCCTTTTCACGTGGTGAAAGTTGATCCTTCTGGTGGAGACTTTCCCCCCTAGTCACTCTCAACCCCAAGGCAAGTCGTTGTGCAAAGCTGGGTAGCTGTCACTGTCTCTAGAGAATGTGGCTGCAGGGGACCATACATGCTCCCTGGGACAGAACCTTGGAGATGTGACAACCCATCTCAGCTCTGCCAGTCAGTCACTGTGTGGCTCTGGGCAGCCCAATCCCACTCTCTGGGCCTCAGTTTCCCCAGTAGTTTTCATAATCCCTTCTAACTCTGGGTTCTGAAATGCAAAGGCCTCCAACCCAGTGAGGAGGCTGCAGGGCCTGAACTGAAGCTTCTGGAGGCAGGTTCTGGGAGATGAGGTCAGGGTCACAGGGCAGAGCTCAGCCTTGAAGACCTTGATTCTAGGCTGAGGGCTGGGCTGTCATGCCTAAGAAACAAGGAGCTGGTAAGTTTGGGGAGGACAGACTGGAGCAGGGCAGAGTGCACAAGGGGTGACTGGGCGCATAGGGATACCCTGGGGGGCAGGGGGGACGGGGCGGGTTGCAGTCAATTCTGTTCTGTTCAGCCCACCTTTATTAAGTACCTGCTCTGGGGGAACACATTGTGCTGATAGTTGGGAGTATGAGGGGGGCGGGGCATGAATGCAAGCCACAGCATCAGGTTGCCCAGCACCTTAGGACAGACAGATGAAAAAGGCCCACTGGACAGCCACTCTCTGAGACCCTTGCTAGCCCTGGCATTCCGAGAGGCTTTGCATATAATGAGGACACCGGGGGCCCCTTACTCTTGCTCTGGCCCAGAGCAGATGCCCACCATGGGTTGAAAACTGAATAGGAACACAATGACCAGGGCAGGGAACTGGTGGCAGGTGTGACAAATGAAAAGTCAGGAGGCTATGGAAGCCATCTGAGTGGAGAAATAAGGTCCAGGGCACCCCTCGGGGATGGAATATGGGCATCTGTCTCTCAAAGATGATTCCAGAGGAACATGGCGGGCTGTGTCCCTGGATGACTCGCCAAGACGTGAATTCGTTTCCCAGGCTCCAGAAAACCGACGTCCGCTCACAGGGCAGCTGACAGAGAAACCAAAGCAGACATTAATCAGAGCTTCTTTTCCTTCTTTTTCCCCCCAATCTTATTAAAACACCAGAGAGATTATGTAATGATTTGGCACTGTGTATTGCTCCCAGTTACCCTCTCAGGGATTGGATGAAGCTCCCAGAGCTGTGCTTAGGAAGGAACAATCCACACCTCTGGGGCCTGGGCTGGGGACACGGGGTGAGGGTGAGTTTGGACTGTCACAGTGGGAGCTTATAAACAGTAAGTGAGGAGAGGAGCCAAGAGGTGCACTCTGGCCTTGCCCCGAGATGGGCAGCCAGGCCCGGGAGAGAGCAGGGTGTGTGCACTTCACAGCCGTGGCGTCTGCATTTTATGTAACTGCCTGCAGGAGGAGCACAGACCCCAAGGGGCAAGTGGGGGCCACCCATGGGTGTTCAAAAGCAAAACAAGGTGCACATTTTCCCATTTCATAATCAAAAGTCAATTCTCTTTTTTAAAAGACTTTATGTATTTATATTTAGCAAAAGGGGAAGAGAGGGACAGAAACATAGATCAGTTGCCTCTCACACGCCCAGCTGAGGACCAAACCTGCAACCAGGCACGTGCCCTGGCCAGGAATCTAACCAGCGACCTTTCGCTTTGCGGATGATGCCCAACCCACCAAACCACACTGGTCAGGGCAAAAGTAAATTCTTTATTCAAATCTGTAGGACACGTTCATTGAGAATTAGTAGGAGCACCTGTATTAGTCAAGCATTGCCTTTGGCTGCTAGTTAAGAAAAACTTGAACCAATAGAGTCTTAAGTCAAGTAAAGGCTGCATTGTCTTCCAAACAAGCAGCCTGGGTTGGGCTGCTCATGGTCATCGGGTGTTCCCTGCACCTCTGTGCTTTACCATGCTCAGCACTCGGCTTTTATCATCCGTGTGACTCATGGTCCAAGAAGGCTGCTGAAGCTCTGGCTATTATGTCCATGTTCCAGGCAGAGAGAAGACAGTTGGAGGAAAGGACCAAAGGGTCCTGGCTGAGTGGGCACCTTTTCAACAGTTTTCTAGAAAACATCACTAAATGACCACCCCTCAGATCTCATTGGCCACCCCTTTGGCAAGAGAGGCTGGGAAGCAGGGCTGGAGGGCAGGACCTCACTGGCCTGTAACACCCTGGGTTTCTGTTCGTGAAGGAGGGAGGACAGAGACTGGTTAGGCAATGAGCCTTCCCTGCCATAGAACACATTTTAAGTTATTCTCCTTTTGAAGGGAGTTCTAAAGAAATGTACGGACTAGGCATGTTCCATTCCATTTCTTATGACCTGAATGTTCTCAGTTTCCACTCAAGCTGAGGCAGCCTTTCCTCTGAATTACATTAGAGACCCACCTTAGAAGTCACTTGAACCTCACGAAGCTGTACCCAGGGGAGCTTTTCAGACTGTTAGCAGTCAGTACAGCGTGGGCACCGTCTACCCTGGTCACGCATGCCCTGGGCCAGTGGCCTGTGGCCCTCTGGCAGGCTGTGTGCCCAGTAGGAGCTTCGGTCTGCTTGATGTCAGAGCCCTGGCAGCAGCTACTATTCTGGAGGCGGAAGTCTGCTCATAACTCACTGGGAAAAGCCCCACTTGAGCTCCTGAGAGCTCAGCTCCCGACTCTGCTTCTTTCCTTCTGGTGACAAAGCTGAAAGCAGTGGGAGAAGCTGTGACCATTCTCTCCCAGCTCTCTGCCTCTGTAGCTCATTCTAAGCCTTTCCCTCTAGCCATATGCTTACACTGAACCTGTATCTTAGCAGCAGGGGAAAATGGATAGTTTCTGCTTCCCAACAGTGGCTGCTGGGGTGTAAAGTTAAGAAAAAATGCACACTCGTATTGACCTGTGTAACTCCGTCTATGTGTGAGCCAAGTGTTGGAAGAGAAGAGATTTGCCAAGAAGACTGAGTGGGAGAGACGACCAGGGTAGAGGGGGCGGTATGAGTGTGCAAGGAAGGGCAAACGCATGAACAAGAATCTTTGTTAGGATCCCTGATTTAGACTAGGTCCCTGGAAGCAGCATATAAAAACAAAGATATAATGCATTTGAGCCCCTCAAATATGGGCTGCAAATTGCTGTACAGAAAGGTGGCTGCTGGGACCATGTGAGGGGCCCCGCGCCTCCTTAACATTGTGCACCACCGTGTGAAACACTCTTTACCAGTTTGATGGTGGAGGTACCTTTAACTCATCGATGGAGCCAAACACTTTTAAAAACTTTTGGAGCTACATGTGTTTCTTCTTTAGTGAAATGAAGTGCCTGGTTATGACCTTTGGTTGTTTTTCTACTGGGATATTTATGTTGCTGTTGCTGTGGTCCATTTATTTAGGCAGCGGCAAATGTTTGCTGGGCATCTGTTCCGTGCCAGGCACCCTGCCGGGAGCTGGGAAAACAGCAATGACAAAACACAGATCTCTGCCTCCAGGGAGTAGGGGTTCTGGTGAGAGGGGCCAGACAGTGAGCATGGAGATGAGGACAGATGTGTAAAACCTCTTCTTAGATGTAGGATGGTAACTCTGTCATGTGCTTCCCCAGCTTGTCATTTGCTTTAGAATTTTACTTGTGTTGTAATCTGTTTTAGCAAGCTTCTTAATTTTATTAGCTTTTTATGGTAGCACAATGTTAGGTTTACAGAAAAATTGCAAAGATAGTGCAGATTTCCCATATGCCCTTCACCCAGCCTCCTCTGGTGTCAGCCGCTGGCATACCTGGCACAGGTTTCAAAACTAAAACTGAATTAGTGCAACTACTAACTGAATTACAGACCTTTGGATTTCACCAGTTTTTCCGCTGATGTCCTTTTCTTCTGTCCCAGAACCCAATCCAGGATATCATATTGCACTTAGAAAATTCTTAATTTCAATGTAGTGACATCTGGTCATTTTTGTTGCTCGTTTTGTTCTTAGTTCTCCCATATCCTGAGATATGATAAAACATTCATCTATATTTTGTATTAGTTTTTTATGGGTGCATCTGAAAATTGTTTATTTCTTTAAACCATCTGGGATTTATTGGGTACAAAGTGCAAATGAGGATCTAACTTTTATTTTTCCAAAGTGTTGGTTGGCTGCACAGTTTTCTATAAGGAGTTTGTCTTTTCTTCACTGATTTTTGAAGCAACTTTTGTCAACTATAAAATGCTAGATGGCCCCAGTTCTGTTTCCGGGCTACAGGTCCCATTACACTGGTTTTTCTTTTGACAGCTGTGCCAACTTCTCCCTGTTTTGACAGCTACATCTGTATAGTATTTTTCATATCTGGTGGACAAGACTGCCTCCTCCTTTGGCTTTATGAAAATAAAGATTCTCAATATTAATAAGAATAATGATCCCACTTATGTGCCAGGTCCTGGGTTGGACACCATGAGTGAGGAATGAATGACCAAGTGCCACCTTCAAGAAAGTCAGTCTGGGGGAGGCAGCCGTGTGAGCCATGCTGTGCTCTAGAGAGGAGGTGACTCAGGGGCGGGGCCGTAAAGCTGGCCTGGAGCAGTCAACGAAGGCTTGGGCTCAGGCTCTGGTTGATTGGAGTAGTAGTTAGAGAAGTGGGAAGAGCATCAAACAGAAGTGACAGTGTGAACACAGGACTGATCTGAAAAAATGCAGTGTGTACAAGGAACTTTATGCAGTTGGTGTTGGAGCTCTCAGTGCTGGGGGGTGGCCCATGGTGGGAGGATGTGTGGCTGCAGAGAGGGGTGGGGCCACGTCAGGGAGGGTCTTGACCGCCAGGGGAGGTGTTCAGATGATTGCAAGGCTCCTCCTGTCCCAGGCTCTGAAATTCTTCAATTCCTGACTGTCTTCCCAGGAACATGTTCCCGGCCAACTTGGTGGAAGCCACATTCAAACAGGTGAGTGGGTGACAGGCAGGGCCAGCCTAGGCCCAGCTGGGAAGTGACAGGTTTACTGGCAAGTCTCTCTAACACCTGGGGGCAGGATGCTGGAGGGGAGGAGAGGAGGGGAAACCTAGATCCTTAGGGCTTCCCAAGGCTGCACCCTGCCCGGGGTTCCAGCTTTGCTTGAAGAAAAACTGAGGGCAGAGCATCACTTCACAGAGTGCTGCTCTGCTCCAGGTTTACAGCAGGACTTACATACACAGTCAATAACCGGCCCTCAGGTAGGGCTCACCCCTCTCCGGGTGAGGAAACGGAGGCTCAGAGGGTTAAAGGATTTGCCCAAAGATACACCAATAGTAAATGATAGCCCCGTAGGTAAACCTAGGCCTGTCTGCTTCTAAGCCTGTTTTCTCTTTCTTTTTAAAATAATTCTTTCCCCCAATAACAATAGTACTAATGTTCACTCTAAATATTAAGAAAATACTAAAAAATATAAAACAAAATAAAGGTCATCTCTAGTTTCAGCACCTAGCAATAGTCATAGTAGTTGGTATGGTTTTAGTCCTTATTCCCTCTAAATAAAGTTAGGATCAGTGTGCATCTTGCTTTTTTCCCCACTCCCATTATACTATAAACATTTTCCCTAGTTATTAAATGTTTTAAAAAATATAATATTTGTGGTGATAAGGCTAAACTGTAATTTATTTACCCATCTCCCTTTTGGTTTTCAAAGTTTTGCCCTTCTAGCAGATCTTTGGGCACCAATAATCTGCACTTCTAGTAGTTTCTAGTTCTTTTCCCCTTCTAAAACATTGGCTGCTTGGTTGACTTAATCCAGCAGGCATTTCTGGACCCCCATCCCTTGCTGGGCCCTGCCTTGGGTCTGGGGACACAAGGAAGGGGCCTGGAGTTTGGAGAGGAGGCTCCCAAATAAGGAGCTATGAAATCTTGAGCTATTTTTCCTGACTTCTTGGGTCTTCAACTAAGAAATGAGACAGATAGGGAAGGGCCCTAAATGCTAGACTACGAGTTTGGATGCAATTCCAGCAGTGATGGGAGATCACTGACATTGTGACAGAGAGGGAGAGAACATGGCTCTACTTCATACCTGCCTGGAATGCCCTTCATCTTTTGGCAAACTCCTACCTCTCCTTCAAGCCCCAGATCAAATGCCACCTTCTTTGTGAAGCTGTGAGACTCTCTCAGGCAGAGTATTATCACTCCTTCTCCAAGGCTCTCAGAGGAGAATTCACACATGACTCATTTTTGTGTGCCCAGCACCCCACACAGAATGTTCAGTATGGGAAGGATGATGCTGATGGTGGTAATAGCAGCAGTAGTCACATGAGGTGCACCGTCTGCCAGGCACTGTTGTGAGCACTTACATATTCAAAGTGGGCGAAAGTAGGGTTGCAGTTGTGAGTACCTGAAATACAGAGTTTATTCCTGTTATTATTCTTATATTGTAATTTCTCCATATGAACAACTGTAAACCTACTTTGCCCACCACTGTTATTTAATCTGAGGGAGACACTGTTATGACCCTCACTGCACAGGTAAAGAAACTGAAACCCAAAACTTAGGTCGCATGTACTTCCAGAGGAGTTCCTTCCTCTCTACCCAAGGCTTACCTCATGGACATGGTGGTGATGGAAGGGTAGGACACTCCCTTGTTTGGGATCCTAGTAACTGTAGCATGAGAGGGAAGGACCCAGAAATGCTCTGGGGCAGAGGAGGTAAGGTAGGCAGCTCAGGGGCTCAATTCTTTGCAGCTGGGACCTCATCTCATCAAGAAGGCTTGGGGCAAGCAGAGCTTTTCAAGTACAAGCAAAAGCTGGAGCTACTGCAGGTTAAGTTCCATACCACCACAATTAAATGAGTATTGCAATGAAACAAGTAATAATGTTTTTGCTGGTGGAGGGTTTTACCTTCAATTTGAAACAACAGCAACAAAAAACACAAGACCTGCGAAATGCAGAAAAGAGTTGCAGTAACATGAGGTGTGCCTACGGAAGGTCCCAGTGTCCATCAGTGGAAGGCAGGGCTGGCTGACCGTTAGATGGATGGGTATTAGATGGTTGGCAGGGTAGATGGGTGACAGAGAATTATCCAGGCAGAGGACGAAAGAGACAGACAGACGGTGAGAGAGGGACGCAGAAGGGTGCGATGATGCTTAGAAGGAAGAAGAGGTGGGAAGGATGGAGAGAGGCGCACATGGCAGTGTGTGTAGGTGAATGAAGGAATCAGTTTTCTTTTTGGTAAAATATTGATAATAATCCCTGTCCTGCCTACCTCACAGGGTTATTGTCAATCACATAGTTCATGAGTGGATACAAATGTACTTCCAAGATGTTTTATTATTGTTGTTGTCGATACTAACAACCACGTTGGCCCTGACCCCTTCCTGGTTGGGGTGTTGCCCACCAGTACCGCACCAAGACCACACCTGTCGTCGAGTCCCCCAAAGTGGCATCAGAGGAGGCCCCTTCTCGGCGGATCCTCATCTACGGGGTCCAGGAAGAGAATGGCTCTCACATTCAGAACTTCGCCCTGGACCTGACCCCACCACCTGAGGTCATGTACAGGTCAGAGCCTGGCACCAGTGATGGCATGAACGTGCTAGGCATCGTCATGTTCTCTGCCACCATGGGTACGTACTGCCTGCCTCACCCTGCAGTGCTGGGGAACTGGCCCCTCCCTGCACCTACCCCTCCCTGCATCGCCATGTCCAGCAACCTGAATACCCTAGAGTCTCCCGTCTTCCAGGTTGTCCCTTCCTTTCCCACCCAGTGGACTGGCTCCAGCACCACCCCCACCCTGGTGGAGCCCATGTTCCTCACTTGAATTCTCCATCCCTGGGGGCCAGTGTGCCTCCTAGGGTGTGGGCCCTCCCTCAAAAAAGACCATGTCTCTGGCCCCTCTGTTCCTGAAATTTCCACTGAGGTCTGGGAATATTGGGAACTGGGGGGAGGGGACAGTTAACAATATTAAAAAAAAAAAAAAAAAAAAAAACAGGAAAAATCTAAAAACTATCCGCCATCACTGTTTGTTTAAAGCCCTATTCCTCCTCCCACCCGTACCAGCAGGGGCTTCTCTCTGGTGGCCTCTCTCCTGAGACCTGCCGGTGCTTTTTCTCAGCCCACAGTTGGCCCACCTGACCACTCCCTTCCCTGTGCTGCTCTCCCTGGGTCCCGAGACCCTGCCCACCCCCCACCCCAACACACACACAGACTCCGTACCTTGAAGCTGGTGAAGCCTAACTTGCACAGGCTCCTTCTGAGGCCTGCACCTTATTTTGTTTTTAACTTTGTATTCTTTTTATTAAAGAGGGCCCCACACTGTCCAAGCTTGGATCCCACAAAACCCGTGGGTCTGTCCCTGCCTGCAGTGCCTCAGCCCGCCCCCATCGCAGACATGCACACAGAACCTTTCCCTTTGGGGGACGCCTCCTCTCCCAACCAGAACAATCTAGCTTGTCCTTCTAGGCCGTGCCAGGGGTCATTGTGAGTCTTCTTCTAAAATTGGCATCAACCTTCCCCATCACCCCAGCCTAGGAGGTTCTCTCCTGCTTCTCTGACTAATCCACAGGGTTTTCTTTTCAAGTAAAAAGCCTCCCCATCCTTCTGGTTGTTCATAGCAAGAAATCTGGGGGTCATTTGCTGCCTCGCCCTCTATCTCAGTCCACCACCAAAATCTGAAATCCATCTCCAATCCCTGAATTTCCCTCCTTCCACTGCCACCACCCTGGGCCAAGGCTGCTGTCATCTCTCAACTGGTTTTGGCAAAGGCTGCCTAAAAAGTCCCCTGTCCTGGTGTATCCTCCTCATGGGGTCACAAGCACCCTGCAGTGGCCTCCAGTGGCTCTCCCATCCACCTGGAAAGGGGCCCAACACCCAACAGAGCCAGCTGCCTCCCACTCCTCTCTGCCCCACTCACTCCCCCAGCCAAGCTGCCTTTTAGCTCCCAGAGAATACCTCCCTCCCCTGGCTACACCACCCCTTCCTCACCCTGCCCCTTTGAGGGTGGGAGTGATGGGGGGTGGGGGGGTGGAGCTCCATAAGGATCACATCCTCAGAAATATCTTCCCAACTCCCCAGAGGGGTGCCCTGGGTTACTCCTTAAACTCTTGACCCGACTGCAGTTATGCAATCATTGTTGTAATTGTTCAACGTCTGCACAGCAGCTGGTGGAAACTCCATTCAGGCAAAGACGGGCCTGGCTTGCTCTCTGTTTATCCCCACAGCCTGTCCCCCACAGCGAACGACAGGAGGAGGCTCTCAGTAAAATCCATTGGAGATATGAGTAGATGGATGGGTGAATGGATGGGCAACGATGGATAATAGAGCTCTTACCGTCTCAGCCAAAACACCAGACGTGCAGAGGGGCCAGACCTTAGTGACCCAAGCATGTGACAAGACAGTGTTTGGAAGTGCCCTCAGCACATCTGAGAATGAGTCCCCAGTCCTGAACATTCTTCCTACTTTCAGCCACTGCCTCTGTCGTAGGGGTTGAAACATACAAAAGGACGTCTACTGGCAGAGCAAATGAAACCCCTGAGACCCTCTGATTCAATTCACAAAGTGTTTACTGATCATGTGTAACTGTGCGTGGGTGACTGTAGATTTGTGTGTGTATCCAAGTTAGTGTGTGCCCGAGCCTGTGTGTACCTGTGCCTGTGGGTGCCCACATCTGCAGTGCTTGTGTCAACATGTGCCCATGTCTGAGGTCGGTGGGCACACTTGGATAGCTCCTCGCTTTGTCCCCTCAACCCAGCCTCCCTTCCCAGCTTTTCCCTGGTGCTGGGCTGTGGCTGATGCTGGGGTCTCATTGGCCTTTGCTGTTGCAGGAAGCCCACACCCACTGTGGGTCCGATGCATACTAGCACCCAGCCAGACAGAACCCTTGGGTGCCCCTAGGGAAATCTAAGTGGAGGCTGATGAAGGGAGGGTCAGAGCAGGCAGGGGACCTGTGTCTGAGTGGTTAGGCTTCCACAGGCCAGGAGGACAGGGCTAGGCCAGTGTCACCTCCAATCAAGCCTCTCCCACCCCAGCAGGGTCTCCACCTCATCCCAGTGGCAGCTGTTCCAAAGATAATGTGGCTTCAGGGTTTCCGGGGGTAGGGAAAGAGCCCTGTCTGGAGTCCCATAGACCAGGTTCAAACCCCTGCCCTGCCTCTCCTTTGCTGAGTCAGCTGATGAGCCTCTGGGAGCACAATACAGTAGCTTCATGAGGGCAGCCCTTGAAGAGGGAGCAGTCACTTGTCACGGTTGGAAGAGTGCCCTGACTGCTCATGTGCATGGAGCTCACCCATGGACTGGTCACATGTGAACACTTCCAAGTGGAGGAGTCCAGAACCCCAATGGGAGAATAACAGGGGCCTTGGGAAAGGCTTGGTCCTTCCTTCGGTCCATCTTTTTTTCTTTCTTTCTCTCTCTCTCTTTCTTTCTTTTCTTTCTTTCTTCCTTCCTTTCCTTTCCTTTCTTTTCCTTTCCTTTCCTTTCTTTCGTTATAGTTGAGCATCTACCATGTGCCAGCTGATATATAGTTTTTGCCCTCATGGAGCTAACCTTCTGTTGGAGGAAGCAGAAAAACAGACAACTGGAAAATCACAGTTATAAGTGTGATAAATGATATGAAGAGATTCAAAGAGAGAACAAAGGAGAACAAATTGGGAGTTTTCGAAGGGCGGGGGGATGGGTGTCCAAGGCAGGTGGCAAGCTGGACAGCTGTGTTTCAGGCATGGGGAACCATGTGGGCCAAAGCCCTGAGGCAATGAAGAGCTTGCTGTCTTCCAGAAGTGTAAAGAAGGCCAGTGATGCAGAGCCTAGAGAGGAAGGCAAGAACAGCCAGAGGGAGGTGGGAGGTACAGACCAGGGTCAGATCCAGTGGGCCGGAAGCAGCAGGGAGTCACAGGGAGTCACCGTCTAGGTCATCAGGGAAGCCAGTGGGGGGTGTTCAGCAGGGAGCATTTTTGTTTGAAGAAAATGACACTTGCTGCTGTGTAGAAAAAGGATTAGAGGGAAGGAAGAGATGAGAGCCCTGTTGCAAGGTCACAGCCCAGGTCCAAGGGTGGAGGCCAAGGAGAAGGGGAGGGAGAGTGGGGGGAACACTGGTGTATGGAGGCTGCCGGGAAGTCAACCAAAGGTGAGATCCGAGTGGGGGTTGGGGGGGGGGGGTCTGTCCTCGACTTGCCACTGGTGCATGCTGTCCTGTGCAGCCATCACATGCACCTTCGCCGTGGCCTGTATGTCAGTGATACACTCATGTGTCCCCACCCCCGCAGGCATCATGCTGGGCCGCATGGGTGACAGCGGGGCCCCCCTGGTCAGCTTCTGCCAGTGCCTGAATGAGTCTGTCATGAAGATCGTGGCAGTGGCGGTGTGGTAAGCCTCACCAGGATGGGGATGGCCTCTCCTTCCCACCCACTTCCACTCCTGCCCTGGGCAGACAGAGGGCCCCCTCCTCTGTTCTCCTAGGAGTGGGCTGCCCAGAAGGCTGAGCCTTGGCCTGAGGCCTCCAGAGTCACACATGCTCCCCAGGATCCCCAGCCCTGACCGGGCCTAGTTCCAGCCCTGGGCCTGCCACTTCTGGCCCGGTTTCCCCATCACATGGTGCTCATCAGCTCAGCTTTTGGAGGAAGGAAACTCTGGAAGGGAGAACCAGCTGCCACTCCTTGGTTTAGAGCTCAGACCTTAGAAATCTTCTAGTCCAACCCTGCACAGCTTAGATGGGGAAATGCAGAGGTCTGCCCAAGGTCATGCACGCAGACTGTGGCATTGCTGGGCTGAAACGTGGGCCTGCAGAGGGCAGGCGTGCTCCTCAGAGGCCTGGGCAGGAAGGCAGACAGGGAGAGTCTGTGCAGGACCAGGCCAGCTAAGGGCAGTGTTTTGATGCTGCCGTGTGCCCGGCACCTGGCGCTCAGTCTCAGTCAGCCCCTGAGCCCCAGCTCAAGGGGGTCAGGCCAGGCAGCAATGCAGCGCCAGGGCCTCCTGGGACCCTCACTTGCCTGGCACTGAGCTGGCTGCCCTGCCCCTCACAACAGGTACTTCCCCTTTGGTATTGTGTTCCTCATCGCCAGCAAGATCCTGGAGATGGATGACCCCACAGCTGTGGGGAAAAAGCTGGGCTTCTACGCGGTCACTGTAGTGTGTGGGCTGGTGGTCCATGGCCTCTTCATCCTGCCCCTACTCTACTTCTTCATCACCAAAAAGAACCCCATCGTCTTCATCCGCGGTGTCCTCCAGGCCCTGCTCATCGCACTGGCCACCTCCTCCAGGTAGTCCTCAACAGTGGGCAGTACAGGGGAGGTGGTGGTGGCCCAGCTTTGTCCATCTGTTCAGCCATCATTTGTCCATAGCCACAGACTCCTGGAAAAGGGCAGTAAAGCCTGCTTCACAAAATTAGAGGTAGTTATGGTAACAAGACCAATTTCTGAAATGTAACGCTTGAGGCCCCACCTGCCCAAATGGCAGAAAGCCTTTGTTGTCTCTTGAGACCTTCCCCTCCTGCTACTGCCCGCAGGCCTCAGGTTCACTCTGTCCACATGGAGGTCGGCCTCCACACAGCAGGGGCAGGGCGAGCTGGGGATTGATGAATCTACACTTGCATTGCCTTTTGCTGGCACATTGTGCTTCTGTGGCGTCAGGCCCAGTGCTGTTCAGGGATTGTGCCTGTCTACTGTCACTGAGACATCCTGCTTACATGCCCTGTTACAACCTTGGCAGCCTCACTGGTCACTGCGAATGGGGATTCGAATCCCGGTTCCTTTACCCACTAGCCGTGTGACATAGGCAAGACACTTGACCTCCCTGAGCATCAGGTGCCTCATCTACAGACTGGGGATCACTGTAGCCTCCCCAGAGGGCTGCTGTGGGGTTAACGGAGATGACAAAGCAGAGGAAAGGCCGGTCTGGGCCGGATGCCACAGCACCTGCCCGAGAGGATCCCAGACCTCAGCACTATGAAAAAGGGCTCCCCAGGGAGTCAGAGTCCTGCAGACCCAGTTGTCAGTCAAGGAGGAAGAAATGGTCACTGGCACAGGCTTAGATGCTCTGATTGTATGAGAAAAAGTGTGGCCCTGCCCACAGCGAGGGTCTTCCCATACGGAGGAAACTGTCTGAGCTCAGGCCCCCATTTCTTTGGCACCAAAGCCTACCTAACTCCTTCCTCCAGCCCCTACTGCCTTCTCTGCTCCAGGCCTCGGGGTCCCGGTCTGTAAAATGGGAACGAGGGCCACCACAAACCCTGTGGCAGCAGAAGCACCTCACACAGGACTCGGGGGTGCAGAGCCGCAGGGAGGAAAAACCCCACATGCTGTATCTAGGAACCTCCACCCAGGGCAGAGGCCAGAGCTGAAAAGGACAGATCGAGTCCCTAGTGGCTGTCCCCACACCACGGGCCACAGCCTGCCAGAGCTGCCAGCCCTTGGCCTCCTCCTGCTCAACAGGAACCACAACCTTGGCCCAGCCAGTCTGGGCTCATTGGAGGCTCTGACAAGTGGAAGTGGGGTCCCCAGGCAATGACCTGTGGGGTAGGAAGGGCTCTGGGGCCACACAAACATCAATACTGGACCCGGCACTGCCACCAAGAGTTCTAGTGACAAAACAGCGACAGCCATAGTGGCAGCCACCATTGCCTGAGCACATGTGATGGGGCAGCCACTGTGCCAAGTGCTTACTCGTCGAGTTGCCCTGGCAGCTCTGCCATCCTCCCTCCTGCACGAGGAAACTCGGCATTCACAGGTTAAGGAGCCTGCCCGGGCCACATGGCTAGTAGGAAGCTGGAATCTGAACCCAGGGAGGGTGACTTTGGGTCAGTCCCTCCTCCCTTCTGGGCTTTAGTTTCTTCATCTGCAAAATGGACTCAACCCCCACCCCCCACAGGTAGCTGTGAGGATCACATGACAGTGTGTGTAAAGCGTTGTACTTGCTCACAGTAGGCATTCTGCTGGTGTAAATCCTTTCCTGACCTGTATGACCCTGAGGCCCTGGGCCTGGGCCGGCCCAAAGGGTGCCACCCCGATCATTTTCAGAGCCCCTTCAGCCTGTTCTCCCCCACAATGGGCTGGCAACCCAGAAGCCCTGACCATCCTGGAGGAGAATGGTGGGCAGGCACTAGCCTCTCTGCCTGCAGCTCAGCCACACTGCCCATCACCTTCAAGTGCCTGCTGGAGAACAACCACATCGACCGGGGCATCGCCCGCTTCGTGCTGCCTGTGGGCGCCACCATCAACATGGACGGCACGGCGCTCTACGAGGCTGTGGCCGCCATCTTCATTGCCCAGGTCAACAACTACGAGCTGAACTTTGGCCAGATCATCACCATCAGGTGCGCTTCTGACACCCCATGCCCAGTGGATGGGGGTAGACAGGTGGCTGCTGTTCGGATGCTCAAACTCCCAGATCTGATGGGGGTCTCTGAGGCCCAGAGAAGGTGAGGGGCTCATTCTAGGCCACACAGCAAGTCAACACTAGGGTTGGGGCCATGACCAGACCTCTGTGACTGGCAGCACTGAGCTCCTTCCCCAGCAGTGCCCTGCAGAGTGGGGAGCTCCAAGCAGGCTGGGAAGCTGAGATCCAGAGGGAGAGCCCTGCAGGCAAGCACAAAGGAAGCAGAGGCCAGGGGCAGGATTGGGGACAACAGAGGGGCTGCTGGTATGGCTGGAGTTAAGGGAAGATGCTAAGGTGAGGGGCAGAGGCTGAGTGAGGGGAAGGCCTCCCATGCCAGCTGAGGGCATGAGTCTGACCCTGCGGACCTGGCCCCAGAGGGAGGCTGGGCAGAACTGTGCAGCTTTCTGGAAACCTACAGAAGCATCGGCTCCTGACAAAGAGTTTTCCACAAACACCTCAGGAGGTTCTGCTGAGGCCAGGATGGGGGCCCATGGGGCTATCAGACCTCAAGCAGGAACCTGTTCCCCCAACAAGACCTCTTTGCTGTGGCCTTCCTAACAGCCCCTGCCCCATACGGATGTCCCAGAGGCGCAGACATTCTGGCCTCCCTTGGGGCCAGGGCCCCAACATGGCACCCTGCCCCCCTGCTTCTCCTCTTCCTCCCCCCACCCCCTCTGCAGCATCACAGCCACAGCAGCCAGCATCGGGGCAGCAGGCATCCCCCAGGCCGGGCTGGTCACCATGGTCATTGTGCTCACCTCTGTGGGACTGCCCACTGACGACATCACCCTCATCATTGCTGTTGACTGGGCTCTGTGAGTGGGGTTGGCCCCCTTCCCCCTCCCCTCACACAGCAGGCATTTGGGGTGGGCAGGGGAAATGCCCTGGTTTGGCACAGTGAGGTGCCTTATGCATCTACACTGGCCTGGCTGCATAATTTGTGGAACCCAGTTTCCAAAAATAAAAATCTAGGGTCCCCTGTTTACAAATTATAAAGAATGTCAAGAGGGTGAGCGCAAACCTTTAAACCCAGCCTGGGCCCTGCTGAGCATAGGCCCCATTCCTCCGTGCGGCCATGTGCCCTCGAAGCCCTGCACCCCCCTGCTCCCGCCTCACTGCTGAGGGAGTGGTGGGCCTCAGAGCCCTAGGAAAGCGCCTCGCTCAGGACTCTACCCTGGCAGCTGCGGCCTGCAGGGGCTGCTCACCCTGCCCTCTCCCCGCTCCCCTTACAAGTACCCACTGCTCACTGCCCACCTTGGCCCACCAGGGACCGCTTCCGCACCATGATTAATGTGCTGGGTGATGCACTGGCTGCAGGGATCATGGCCCATATCTGCCGGAAGGACTTTGCTCAGGACATGGTCACTGAGGTAAGAACAACACTTCCGTCCCAGCCCAGCCACCCAAAGGCCCCCAGAGGGTGAAGCCTGGGTAGGATGGGCACCGATCTTCCATTCACCAGCCAGGGGGCCTTCAGTCCCTCCATGACTTGGTTTCTCATCTGGTACCGGAGATGACTAACTCCTCTCACAGCCAACTATTGAGCACCACTGCTCCAGACACAGAAGGAACAGGGGAAGCTAACACCCTGCCCTAAGGGAGCTGCACCCTAGTGTGGGGGTGGCACTGGTCCAGCTGATAGCAATGCAGATGTTGCACATCTGCAGGGGGCTTCAGGGTCTTCAGGGCTCCTTCAACAACTACGAGTAGTGTGCTGCCCTGCTCCATAGAGAGGATGCTGAGGCCCAGGCAGGGGACCCAATTTCCTTACTGCACCCTGTGGATCGGGTTCCCTCCTCTACTAGGACAGCCCCAGGAGGAGGCAGGACAGCCGAGAGAGGCCCTGTGACCCCCCGAGGTCCCACAGCACATCTGTAGGAAAACCGATGGCATGGTCCCCAGCCCTTGCTTGTAAGGTCCTCCCTGCTATCACCCCCAGCCCTTGCAGTGACTACTAAGGCCTGTCTCCTCCCCCCAGAAACTGCTGCCCTGTGAGACCAAGCCTGTGAGCCTCCAGGAGATCATGGCGACCCAGCAGAATGGCTGTGTGAAAAGTGTGGTTGAGGCCTCAGAGCTGACCCTGGGCCCCACCTGCCCCCACCACATCCCTGTCCAGGTGGAGCAGGACGAGGAGCCGGCTTCTGCCAGCCTGGACCACTGCACCATTGAAATCAGCGAGCTTGAGACCAATGTCTGAGCCTGCAGAGCTGTAGGGACCAGGGGAGGCCTCCAGGGTTGGGTAAAGGGTAGCATCTCAACTTCCTACTTTCCTGAGCAGCGGACAGGGGCAAGCCTCACACATTCTTCTCTCCCCTGGGAGGTTGGCCTCAGCTCCACTTGACAGAGAGCAGTCTCACAGAGGAAACCCCAGTGGGGGAGTGATGGGCCAGCACAGCCCAGCCCTGGCTGTGACTTCCCACGGTGATGGCCCATGAGGACAGCAGGCAGGGGTTATGGTCCGTACTTTCCGGATGACAGAGTTAAGGCTAAAAACGTGTATCCCAGGTCTCAGAGCAAGTCAGGGTGAGGACTCCAACTTGGGTGTTTCATGCCCTGGCCACTCCCTCCTGGAGGACAGGGGCACCTGCTGGGCCAGGTGCCCAGAGAAGCTCTAGGCTCCACTCCGTTCTGCAGCCCTGAGGCCACCACTGCTTTCCACTCATGAAGACAGAACAGCAGCCTCTGGGCCTGCCCCTCTGCATCCTGGCCCAGGCCAGCCCTCCTCCCAGACCTGTAACATGTGGCCTCAAACAGCTCTCCCAAGGTGGGGGCCAGCCCAAGACCAAGGCCTGCTGCCTTCCACGTGCCTCGGCCTGTCTGGTCTCAGACCACCAGTTCTCTCTCACAAAGCTCCCATGATGCGGAGATGGGGATGTCTTTACTAGGGCTGCCCGGGGCCCTTGGAAACATCTGGGCTGGCCTCCCACCAGGTGGGTAGGGCAGCCAGGACCCAGAGGCAGCCTCTCCTGGGATACTTCGTACCAGCTGCCCAGTTGGCTCTGGGTCAGGACTCCCCAGAAGCCTGAGGGATAAAAAGGAGTTAAGTTTTATATTCTTTTCTGTGTTTGCAAATTCAGTGATAACCAAATAAAGGTATTTGGTTTTTGAGTCTTGTGGGCTTAGCAACCACACTCCAGCCAGCATTTCTTTAGCTCAGTATTAGCTCAGTCTGCCCGGCACAGTGCAGACTGGCCAGCCTGGGCAGCCAGAGTATGAACAGGCCTGTCCGGGTAGCTAAGACATAAATGGGCTGGCCCAGCCAGCTAGCGCACCAACCTGGGCGGTCAGTGTGTGGACTGGCCTACCTGAGCTGTCATGTGCAGGAGGCAGGGCGCAAACCTGCCTGCTCAGGGGCCTGTCTCAATAGCCGCAGCATGGACAGACCACTCTGCCCCTAGCGTAGGCCTCGCTCTGCAGGCAAGGCCCTGAGATCAGTCCCCACAAATGGAACAAAGTTCCTCAGCCAGTCGGGCTCCCTTTGGCAAATGCTTTGCTTTAAGGCAGGGATGTGCCCAAGGGCAGTTTTGGACCCTCTCCTGCATTCTCAGCCCCAGCGTACCTCCAGGAGGCTCACAGGGTGCAGAGGTGAACCTGGCCTGTTCTGTGTGCACTTTGGGGAGAGGATATACCTCTGGGTCTTCCACTGTAGAGACGTAAAGACACTGAAGCAGGGGAAGGGAAGAGGCTTCCCAACGTCACTCGGAAAATCAGGCCTCCTAGCCCTCCATTCCTGAACTACTTCCCTCCTCTTCCCAGACCCATAGTCTGAGGAGTCTGGGAAGGGTCCTTCCCCCAGGATCCCCCTCCCACTGCGAGGCCAGGCTCTGAGGTGCACCGTGGAAGCACCCTTCCTTTGTTGAGGCCTAGGCAGCTAGGAGAGAGGTCAGATGTCAAACTACAGGCACTCCCACCATAATGTGAGGGCTTCCTCACCCCTTCCCTATGTCACAGCTCTAGGCCCTTCCAGTGATGGAGTCTGCTCCACCCCCAGGTAGGTGCCTGCTCTTGACCAGGCTCAGCAGGAGCATGCGCGCACTCCTCCAGTGGTGGATCACTACTGCCTGGGCATCTCGTCCAGGGGCAGCTCTGCCTGTCAGAGGCTCTTCTTTGCTCTGAGCAGGATACTATACCCTACCATACCCCGGTCCCACCCCTGGCCCTGTTGGTGGGGGTGGGCACCCTAGTCACATCTGCACCTCTTCCCAAGGCTCCACTCCAGTCCCCAGGCCTGCTTTGGGTTCCCTTCCCACCTCGGCCAACCTCCATGGGACAGTGCCCACCAGCAATGCCCACTCAGGCGACCTTCCAGGTGAGCCCTGAGCAGCCCAAAGCCAGCAGGTCCTTTGCTTGGATGCTCAGCCTCTAGGAGTACACAGTGACCTTCCAGGCCTGGTGTGGCAATCCGCCCAACCCACTGACCCCCACCATGCCGAAGGGCCATAGCTGCCTTCAGGCCTCCTTACCTGGGACTGCACCCTGTGTCCCTGGACCTCTGCCTATGGGACTACTTTGTAGGCCCCAGGAACTGAACTTTGCGCTGACCCCTGCTGGTCTGGACAGAGGCGTCTGGCAGGAAGCACACACAGACACAGCCACGGGCTGCCAGACAGGGCTAATGCTTTTATATTAGTTTTTCTATAACAACAAAAATCAGCTTTTAGGTTTTTATCATTTTTTTTTTCTTTAAAAAACAAAGGCACCCAGAACACCCTGCAGGCCCAAATTAAAAAAAAAAAAAAATGGTTTCTCATCTTAGGTGGAGCCAGGCCTTCCCTCCTCCTCCAGCCCTGCCCCACACCTCCATTTCCCTCCCTCCACGGCCCCTGGCAGGCCCAGGAGAATCTCCCTGTGGCCTCGCCTGCCCAGAACATGCCTGTGGCCAGCCAGGGCATGGCAGGGAGTGACTCCTTCGGCATCTGGGGGCCAGGGTGAGGGTGTCAGGGCAGCAGTCCTGAATGTTCCTGTCCCCAAAGGGAGGGAAAAGGAACAAAAAGCCAGCTTTTGTGAGTTCCGAAGGGCAGCAGGCACCTGGCCACAAAGAGCTTGGAGATGACTCTGTGTTTTCTCCAGAGGATGGACAGACAGATGGACAGGCAGACAGCAAGCTGTTCTGGCCACTTCTGTCTGGGGCAAGAGCTGTTGGTGGCATAGGAGGGCTGTTCGCACATGACTCTGTGTGTGTGTGTGTGTGTGTGTGTGTGTGTGTGTGTAGGAGGAAGTGGATGCCAGGGTGGGGGCGAGACCCTTCCCTGAGTCTGCACGATTCAGACACAGTGATGGTGGTGCTGGGCATGCGGTGGACAGTGGGACCCTGCTGAGGATGATGGGCAGCTGGCTGTATGTAGATGTGTCGTGGTGTATGTGTGCGTCTGGCTGCAGCACGAACTGTAGGAAGGGGTGGGGATGAGAGACCATGTGTTAAGCTTGTGTTGAGGGGTAGGTGGGATCGGTGCTGGGTGTGTCTGGAGTGAGGCAGAGTCGGTGCTCACAGGGCAGGGACCCGTGCTGCAGAGAGGGTCCAGATGGCCATCGTCCTGTAGAACATGTGGGAATGTCAGGGAGGCCAAAGCAGACCCTCCAGCCACAGCCTGCCTGGGGGAGGTGGATCAGAGCCGGGGAACCCACCTGCCGCTGCTCCAGGAGGGCCCGGTGACTGTGGGCAGGAGGGGAGGCTGCTCCTGGGCGTCCAGAGCCTGTGGGCGTCCCCAGGGGCTGCTCGTGTCAGTGTGGCCAGGCCTAGGGTGGACTAGAGGGCCTTTGGGTCCCTGTGGACACTCTTGGGGCCTCACCCAGTACTACACTCAACTGTCCTGACTGTGGCCAATGTCCCCAGGAGGGGCAGATCCTCTCCCAACCCAGGACTCCACAGCCTCCCTTGTGAGACCCACAGCATCCACACTGAATGGCCAGTCACCCTGTGGCTGACCCCTGGCTCTGCCTGGGGAAGATGCCTGGAGATACTTCATAGCCCAGACGCCTGAAGTAAAGGAAGGTGACTTCCCAGAGCTGCCCTGGGCCTGCCCTCCACACTCATACTGCCCCTAGGCACACTCTTCTCCCCACTCTGTCATCCATCCATGGGGTCCTCACCCCCTCACCCCTGGGACTCCCCTCTGCTCCAGGCCAACTTCCTAAGAGTGACCCAGTGGCCTACCACAACCACACCCTGACCCTGAGACCCCCAGCTCCCTGCTATCCCTCTAACCCAACCTCTCCACCTGACCACTCACCAACAGCTCCCATGGCCCTCTCCAACATGCCCTCCAGCAACCCTGCCTACCAGCCTCTCCTGTCTGCACCCACTTCCCCTCACAGGCTAACCCCCCAAATCCACCACTGCAGATGGTCTCTTGCCAGTACACTCAGTTTCCTTATCCCTTGCCCTCGTGTCCCACACAACCAGCCAAAACCCCAGCCATGGGGGACCCAGTTATCCATCTTCACCTCCACCCCTACTGCTGAGCACCTCGTACTGCAGGGAGAAAATGGAAGGCAGCTGGCTGACATGACTTTATGTCCAGCCACCAAGCCACTAACCTGTGACTGCCACTGCTTAGTCCCCTGTCCCTTCTGCCACAATGGAGGGAGTACTGACCCTCCTACCAAAGCCAGTCCCTCCTACTATCTTCACGGGGGTCACTGCTGTACTCTGCTCCTCTCTCTTACATCTTTAACTCCTCCCTGCACACAGCCCGTCCCCATCAGCACTCAAACCAGTGCCATTCCTTAAAAATGGCCCAACGTGAACTGAGCCCTGCCTGGACTTCTTACCCCTCCCCATTACCGCCCTCATCTCTTCATGGCCAAACTTCTGGACAGAGTTGTCTACACTCCCTGGATCCACTCCTTTCCAGCCTCTTACCCCACCCTCGATGTCCTGAGGCTGCTCCCCACAAGGCTGTGGTAACCATGGTGTGGAGGAACGCAGCGGGTCCTCCACAGTGCTCAGCTCCACCCACCTCTCAGCAGCACCGACACAGCTGATTCTCTCCACTGTGCATGCATGCATTGCATGTGTGCACGCTTAACATGCATGTGTGTGCACACATGTACACACAAGAACCCATGGGGTGCATGTGTACACAAATGTATGTGCACATGTGCAGTGTGTGTTCCACAAATGTGTGCTTTGTAGGTGTGAGTGCATGTTTCAGCATGTGTGCATGAGCATGGGTGTGTGTGTGCTGATCACTGGGTATACATATGGGTGCTTGTGTTACATGTATGTGTGAATGCCCTCTGACCTGGGCTGTCTGTGGCTTTCCTACCTCCTTCCCTAGCTGCTCCATCTCAGCCCCTCCCTCGGCCACTCACTTGCTCTCCTCCCTGAGAGTTCCCCTGCCTCTTGCAGCCTCAGAGACCTTTTCAGGTTGATGATGCTAGGGTCCCCACCTCCAGCTCAGGCCTCCCTCCAGATCCCCAGACCCATACATCCAACCCATCCCTGGCACCTCCCCCAGTGCCTTTAGGGCCCCTCAAACTCAACATTCCCCTAAACAAACCTGTTCTTCCTCTCGTCCACCCTGAATTCCAAGCTTGAACGTGGGCCTGGTCTCTCCCTCACTGCCATGTCCAGAGGGACTACTCAAGTCTGCCTCCCCAGTCCCTTCAGGCCCATATGCTTGTCTGCATCCTCACCTCCTGCCCTGTAATCTCTGGCTTGGATGACAGCAGTAGCCTCTGCCTGGGCTCCCATGTCCACTCCCTGTGTGGGACTTATCAGGGCATCACCCCCCTGCAGGGAATGCCCAGGCACAGGCCAGCCTTGCATGAACTTGCCATCATCCCAGCCTCCCGCCCAGGGCCTGGAGCACACCAACTGCTCATCTTGGTTTACAAAATGAACAGTGAGGCAGTGGACAGAGGGTGGACCATGGACAGAAAGACCTAGACTGAGTCAGGGACAGGAAACTAGCAAGGACCACCCACCTATGTCAGATCCGGTCATTATCGCCTTTCCTCTTCCTCCTCATCTTCCTCATCCTCTTCCTCTTCCTTCTCCAACCGGCCCCGGTCCTTGGAAACGTCACCAAACTCAAAGTTGCCTTCTATGTCCAAGACCTGCAGGTGCTTCAGCCTCCGGAAGGCACTTTCCACCACAGAGCCCACAGCCAGCTTGTTAAACCTGTACAGCCACCCACGTGGGGTCAGTGCTGAGAACCCCACCCCAACACTGACCCACCCAGAAGGAAAAGGGGAGGGGACGGGCCCTGCAGGAGGATGGTGCAGCAAACACAAAAGGCAGGGGGCTGGAAGGCACAGAGTATCAAGGGGAGTCCCAGCTGTCCAGAGTGGCTACTGCTTAAGAGGCCAGAGCTGACCCTGGGCCACTCACCCACAAAGTGAGGGCAGGGCTAGCCACTGCATGAGCTCTCACCTAGACTTGGGGGTGGCAGACATGGGAACCTCCCCTTGCCTGCCCTCTGGAATTAACCCCAAGGCCTGAGCCTCTGGGCTGCCAGCCTGGGGTGACCCGGTGGCACACCTTCAAGGCCAGAGCCATGCTGGACCAGGAAACACAGGCTGCGGGAAGGCAGAGGCTGGGCTCTGATCTCAAGCCCCCTCAACTCTCTGAGCAGTCCCCTGCAGTAACCAAAGCACAGGTCACACTCCACCCAGTGTCACCCAGCCAGGAGCCTCCTGGACCACAAAGCCCCTGGGAGTACACATTCTGCCTTTCTCCTATATGGCTCCTTCTCTCTGATTTGAGGGTGTGGGAGGTGGGAATGTTAGAAAGAACTACCCTGGCTCTTCTGTATGAAAGCTCCTCATGTCCGTGGGGAGCTGAGTCCTCTGAGTCCTTCTAAACCCCAGAGTCCAGTGAGAACAGAAACATCCGCTGTCCTGGGTCTGAGGCCCAGGCACAGCCTGGCGAGCTGTGGACACAGCATCACCTATGTTCTCTGGGCCTCAGTTTTTCCAGCTGTAAATTGGGACAGTGCTCTCCAGGATCCCTTCTAGCCACAGTAACATCAATAGTGCCCATGCACACCACTTGGCTTTGAACACTGACCTCCACCTGCGAGCTGTTCCCATGTGCCTTGACTACCCCGCCGGAGCCAGGGCAGGCCCCAGGGGGGCATCAGCAGGGCCACAGGGGACCTCCCACCTGAGAAAGATCCCCTTGAGGTTGGGCGTGGAGTCGAAGGCATTGGTGGGCACGGTGCTGATCTTGTTGTTCTGCAGGTACAGGTGCTCGAGCGACTCGGGAAGCCCCTCCGGGATCTCCGTCAGCTGATTCCCAGCGATGTCCAGCAGCTGCAGGGGTGACCATGGAAGTAAAAGCACTTCATAACCTGCAAAGGCCCCTCACTCACCCCCCAAGCATATCTAAATCTCACCATAACTCCATGAGGAGGGATCTGTAACTACCACATTTTCAGATGGGGAAACAGAGGCTCAAGGAGGTTAAGAGATCTCTCCAAGGCCACACAGCCTGTGCAAGGCTGGAACCCAGTGCGCCTGACCCCAAACCCTGGTTCTACCCAGCGCCTCCTGCCTTCCCAGATGGATTCATGGGCAGGATGTTTGGACATCACATCTTTCCTCATCAACACATTTATCACCCCCACCAAACTAAAGAACCCAGAGGGCAGGGGCCAGGAGTCCTCCAGTCTTTGAATCTCACCCCACAGATCCCAGAAGAGGGTGGGGTTGGGGGCCACATGGGTGGGGCTGCTTATTTGTGGACCTCAGGGGCCACATGTGCAGGGGTCAGGAGCAAGAGTGCATGGCTGACAGTGACCCCAGGCTGCTCAGTCTTGGAGTCACCACATGCCCACAGTCCAGGAAGTGGGAAGCCTGGAGAATGGGGCATTTCTCCAGGGAGCATAAGGAACAAGCAGTAGGTGGGAGACATGGCCATGCATGGCCCAGCGCACTGTCCTTCAGCTGTCAGCACACCTCAGCCAACAGACTTGTGCAGTGCCAGGTGGGGCTCCATCATCTCTAAACTGCCACCCTTGCCCCAGTAGGCTGGGGCTCAGGGTCAGGAAGCTGGGGGCCCTGAATCTGGATTCAATGTTCAAGGGGAGCATGAGCTTCACGTACCATAGGGAGCCTCCCTGTCACCTCCCCTATGCACAGGGCTCCCTGCTCCCCACCATGTCCCCTCACACAGCTCCAGCGCATCCTCATTCATTCCACACATCCTCTGTGCCCATGGGTGCTGGGGACGTAGAATCCACCGAGACACTGCCTCTCCCCTCAGGAAGCCAGGCTGGCAGATGGACACAGAATCTGACAATGACAGCCGGTAGAATGGGGCCACCATGAGGGAGCCTGGGGGAGGAGCCTGACACAGCCTTTGGTCGGGGCACTGATGGAATAGCAGGAACAGCTGCTGCTTGTAGGAGGAGCCAACAGGGAGAGGAAGAATCTGCCCCCAACAGATACCAGTTCCCTGACTGAATTCATCCAGGGCCAGGGAGGTATTTAACCTGCCCATCATTGGTGGCTTCCAGAGGAGGTGACACCTGAGTCCAGGTATATTACAGTCTCCAGGACATAGTGAGCCTCCCACTGCCTTGCTCGCAGCTGGGTCCTCAGTTCTAGAACTGTCTGCACATCTGGGGTCTCCATATAGACTTGTGGAATGAATGAGGGAGTAGGTAGCACCAGGGAGGAAACGGTGCTTGCTTCCAGCAGGGAGGGGCCCGTAAGAGCAAAGCCCAGTGTGCCTGGGAAAATAAGAAGCTCAGCCGGGAACAGGGGCAGCCTGGGCCATGAAGGCTGTGGCAAGGATGCTAATATGGGTTCTGAGAGCAATGGGGAACCATGCTTGGGTTCTGGGCAGGAGCGTAAACTGAGCATATATTTTTCAAGATACCCTCTGATTGCTTATGGAGTATAGGAGTAGAGCATTCCTAGGTAGGTTGGGTCCAGGCAAGAAATGGGAGTGGGTTGGCTAGGGGTATGGGCAGCAGCGATGGAGAGAAGCAGACAGATTGGGATGTGATGGTAGAACTGACAGGTAGAACAAGGGGGATTGCAAGGCAGACGGTATAAACTGGATGCCAAGGCAGCTTCCAGGTTTTCTGTGGGCACTGGGGGTGCAGGTGTTGCCCCCTTCAGTGAGTTAGAAATGCAATAGGAGAAGGAGCAGGTGTAAAGGAGAGGACAATGGGGTTTGGCTCCTTGAGAATGGGGTTCCTGGGAGGGATTAATTGGCGCCTAAAAGGGATTAATTGGCACAGGTGGCTGGATCCTGGTGTTTGACACTCAGCAGGGTGGGCTGGGTGAGGAGAGACCCCAGCTAATGCTGCTCCTGCAGGGCCAGCTGCCTCCCTGATACCCACTTTGCTCCACCCTCAGAGCTGTGCCTCACCTCCCTGCCCCCCACCCCAGACAGCCCCATCACAGCAGTTCCCCCCACAGGCAGGGACTGTGAGCCTACCAGGCCAGGGCCCTGGGTCCAGCCGTGAACACAACAGACTGAAATGCCTGCCCTTATTCTAGAGGAAAGAGCCGGCACCAAACAAGTAAAGAGATGACCTAATGCCAGGGAGGAGGGAGGAGGCTCATAAAGAAAACAATGCTGAGGAAGGTGCTAGGTGGTGAGAGACCTCCCAAGGAGGTGACATTTGAGCAGATCCCTAAGAGGGAAGAGCAAGCCCTGAGGACCTCTGGGGCACAGAAGACAGACAGCAGGGCACAGGCAGCACCTCAGCCTCCCAGGTTTCTCTAGTGAAGTTCCCTTTCAGCCCCTCAATGAGTCTGGAGGTTTCACTGTAAGAAACTCATTCCTTACCTCCAGACGTCCTGCCTGTCTCTGACCATGGCCACAACAGCCACACCCACTGCCCGGGTCACCTCAAGCAGATTCCCTCAACCCTCTGCAGACCACCTCTGGGGCCTTGCTGTCCTGTCCTCGCGCCGACCCAGCCTTCCCTGGGCACATATTCCTGTGCCTGTGGATGGGCAAGTTTGACTCTCCTGCCCCCTGTCCTCCTGAACAATGGGCTTCTGCCTGTAACCATGATCCCTCCTTACCCCCATGGCCCTCCTCAAGCTTGTACCTGCAGATAGTGAGCTCTGCCTGGCCATATCAGTGGTACTCTGCCCTTTACTCCTTACCAGGTATGCCAGCCCTACTCTGAATGGCCCAGCCCCCCCCCCCTTCTTTAAGGCCTGGCCTCCCCAGGGGGTACCTCCCTCATGGCTCAGCCCCCTGCCCTCCCCTTTACCTGCAGATGGGCAAGGTCGGCCCAGGCGCTGGGGCCTAGGGCCCGGCTGCGCAGCCGGTTGCCGGTGAGGTAGAGCTCACGCAGTTGGGCCATGCCACCTAATGCCCCGCGTGCCAGAGCAGCCAGCTCATTGCGCTTGACCTTCAGCACGTGCACGTTGCGGGGAAGTCCTGGAGGCAGTGTGTGCAGCCGGTTGCCGGACAAATCCAGCGAGCGCAGCAGGCGCAGCTTGCGGAAGGCATCACGGTGCACCTGAGGACTGGTGATGCGGTTGTAGCTCAGGTTCAGCTCCTCCAGGAAGTAGGTGGTGGCAAAGTCATCACGGCCGATGCCAGTGATCTGGTTATGCAGAATCATGAGGGTGCGCACGCGGCGGGGCAGACTGCTGGGCACGCGCTCCAACGCGTTGTTGTACAGGTGCACGGTGTGCAGCCGCTTGAGGCCCTGGAAGGCCCGCGGGTGGATGCCGTGCACACGCAGCTGGTTGCTGTGCAGCAGCAGGTACTCGAGGCTGCGGATGGGGGTCAGCACATCCGCATCCACGCTCTGTATGGCGTTCTTCTCCAGGTGCAGCAGCACCAGGCTGCGTGGCAGGCCTGCTGGGATCCGCGACAGGTTGTTGCTGGACAGATCCAGGTACTCCAGGCTGGAGAGCTTCCTGGGGCGAGGGTGATTAGGACAGTTGGCAGGAGCCTACAGAGCAGGGGCCCACTCTTGTTTCCGCCAGGTTCCTGAGTGAGGTGGCAGGAAAACTGCCTCTAATTCATCCCAGCTCTGCCACTTGCTCACTGGGAGACCTCAAGCCTCTCCAAGCCACTCATTGGATTGATTATTCAGTGACACTGACACTGGAAGGCTCTAGCATGGTTTCTGACACATAGGGGTTTATTGGAAGAACAATCGTTTAAGGACTTTTTTGGCTACTCTGGGCCCTAAAAAAAAAAAAAGAGAGATAATCTATTTGCCTTCGACAAACATGTTTGAGTTTCTATTTTGTATCAAGAAGCCAGCGTTTGCAAATGCTTCCCTGCCTCACTGGAATTTTGGCAGGCCTTACACATACACATCACTTGTTCTCGGGGGCAGAAATGTCAGCAGAGGCACAAACCTCAGAGTTCCTTCTCTGGCGAAACTGGCCAGGGCAGCTGGGCAAGAGGTGTGTGTGAGAGGCCTGGCTGGGTGGGGCTTGTCAGGTGCCTGGTCTGCCTGGGGCCCAGGCAGGGGCTTACCAGAAGGTCTCATTGTCCAGGCCCTCATCAGTCAGGTAGTTGTTCTGCAGGTACAGCTCCCTCAGGTTGCTCAGCTCACTGAAGGCACCTGGTGGGATCTTCTCCAGCTTATTGTTCTGGGGATGGGGGTGGGGGGTGGGGGTGGTCAGTAGGGAGGGGAGCATGAGAGACAGCCAAGGGGCAAGGGCAGAGCCAAAGGGCGTGTGGAGAGGGGTCTGAGGGAGCCATGAGGCATGGGCCCAGGCCTGGAGTACTCTGGATGTGGGGTGGAAAACCAGGAGGCCAGGCTTCTGCCTGCTTCTCTGTAGTGGGTGCTGTGCCAAGGCCTCACAGTCTTACCACTGTGTGCATGTGGGCCTGGGTCCTTGCCCCACTACAGGTCCCTGCTCCGGGGGTGCCCCATCTGCCCTCTCCCTCCTACCTTGAGGTGCAGCTTGTAGAGGGCTGGTGGCAGATGCTTGGGCACATGGCGTAGGAAGTTGCTGGAGAGAATAAGGATCTCAACGTTGCTGGAACCATTGAACATGTTGTCTGGCAGCCCGGCGTCCACCAGCTTGTTGTTGTGCAGGTACACGGACCTGGGGTGCAGCGCAGGGCCTCACTCACCTGGGATCCCGGGACCCCAAGCCCCAGCACCTGCTCACCTGGAGCCTACAAACCTTGCTCAGGTTGGCCTGGGGCCTCAGGCATCCACCTCTCCTCTGAGGAACCTCAGACTCTACCTAATGTCATGCCCCCTATACAGCTGAGGGGACCAAGGATGCACCAGAGGTTGCCCCACAAGTTAGTGGCAGAAGTAGGGTTTCCTGACCCCCAGTCCATGCTTCTGCATACGCTTCAGGGTTCTCAGTCATTCCCCAATTGTCACAGCCTGTCAACCCCACACAGCTGGCTCTAAGTTCTATGGGACTTCCTGAACATGGGAAGTTTCCCTGATGCCCAGAACAGGGCCTGGCTCAGGGTAAGTGATGCCTCATCCATTCAGCAAGTATGTAGTGAGTGCCCCTACTTGCCAGGAATGTTCTAGACTGAGAAGATATAGCATGGACACAACCAATGAGACCCTGCCCTCATGGAGCTAAACACTAGAGGGCCAGAAGACCAGGAAGCAAAGAAATACATAGAAGGTATAGCTCATTCTTGCTGTGTGCCTCTCTTGGGCCCCAGCCTTCTCATCTGTGGGATGGGACTGCACACAGTGACCCTAGCTCCTCAGGGGGACGGAGGGAATCGAGTGAGGTGACAGATTCAGGTACAGAAGTGGCACCAGGAGGGGCCAGCCCTTCCAGCACCACTGTGCCCTGCTCACTCCTCCCAAAGCAGCTGTCAGCAAGGGACGGGATGCACTGCCAGAAGATGCATCCCCCTAGGGGCTGGGGAAGGAGGGAAGCAACCTCACCCAGCTCCCATAATTTCACAGATATCACCCTCTGTCTTCACCCCCTGGGCCAATTCTTCCTCACCCTTAGGTCTCAGCCTTTGGAGCCGGTGCCCCAGCCACCCCCACCCACACCACTGCAGCCCCTGGGCAGCTCCCACCACAGCCCCAAGCTCCCCACACCGCACAGTGTGGCCTCCTCCAGGGCCTGCCTGGGTCCTCTCTGCTTCATGGGCGGGGGGGGGGGGGGGCAGCCTCTGCTCAGCTCCTCCCCCTTCCCCAGCCTGAGCCCAGGGCACCCCTCTGATCTCTGACCTCAGGTTTGGTTTCTGGCCAAAGGTGAGCCCATAGATCTTGGTGAGATAGTTGGCAGCAAAGTCCACACTGATCAGGGTGTTTGGCAGGAATCGGGGTGCCAAGGTCAACTGGAAAGGAAAGAGTTGGGACAGAAAGACCAATGGAGGGAGGAGGTCAGCTCTGGGTCCCACTGCCTGCTGCTCATTTGGACCCTTCACTTGTCTCCTCCCAGCAAACGCAGCCATCTGGCCTGCTGTCCCCTTCCACTAACAACACAAACTAGAACGTCCATAGCTCCCCACAGCCCCGTGCTTGGCATTCAAAGCCCACCAGGCCTGTCCCCTGCCCTACCTGTCCTCCTTGTTCTCTCCCCTCCCTGGTCCCCGACCCCAGCTCTCTGTCCAGCTGCAATGAGCACCCTGCTTTCCCAGACGCAGCCCACAGAGACTACCCCTCATTCATTCAGCAGCAGTGCCTGCATCTACAACATTCTAGGCACGGGTCCAGGAGCTCGCTGGGCATGTCCTGGACAACAAGACAGAGAAGTCCTCTGCCGAGCCCCCACCCCCCACCCAAGCTTACATCCTAGTGGAGAAGATAATAAACAAGGAATAAAAGTATCTGATAATGATCACTGCTATGCAGGGAATTCAAACCAGCTGCAGACAGAACAACTGGGTGGAGTGCTCAGGGAACAGGTGACAGACATTTAAGGCATGACAGCACCATAAATGCCATCTGAGAGGAGAGCATCCAAGACAGCAAACCCAGCATGGGAGGTGGAGGGTGGGAGAGGAGCAAGAGAGAGTGGGTGGGACCCTGAGTTAAAAGAAGCAGAGGGAAGTGTGCCTTTCATTCCAGAAGGAAGGCAAAGCTGCTGGAGGGTTTTAAGCAGGGAGGGAGGATGTGGGGAAGAAGCGGGCAATGATGTTTAAAGGTCACTCTGGCTGCTCTGAGGAGAAGGGACAGAAATGAGGAGGCAGGGTTACCGGGTTGCAGGAGAGCAGGAGAGCAGGAGGGGGGACAGGGCTTGCAGGGCTGCCTGGCGTGATGAGAAGCACTGGGGCTTTCTTTGCACTTAGGCCAGCAGGATGGTAGGTGGTTGGAGACCCCCTTCACAGAGATGGAGAGTGGCAGGAGCGCTGGGGGCTATGAGCAGGAAGCAGTCCTACTTCCATTAGACATCTAGGGGAGGTGGCCAGGAGGCAAAAGGATCTTTGAGTCTCAGGTGGGAGGCAAGGAAGGGGCTGGAGGCTGCCATGGATGAGGCCATTGTGGAGACAGTTCACAGAGAAGGGGCCAGGACAGAGCTCTGGGGCATGCCTGGTATTTTGAGGTTGAGTGTTTTTGTGCCTTTTCTCATGATGTCCCTTCTACTGCAGTGTCCTCTGCCTTCAGACCCCTGCCTGAACTCCTGTGTCCCTTCATGGTCCTTTAAATGCTGTCTCCTCTACAAAGCCCCGAAAGTGCCCCCACCCTGTGGAGAAAAGCTTTCACTCCCCCTACATTCTTGAAAGCCTTGGCTTCTGTCTTCATTAACTGACTGATCAGATGCCCCAGATTAAGGTGTGGGGTCTGCACCATGTCTGAGCAGCAACAAGAACCCAGTGGCCAGCCCAGAAGAGGCCCTGAAAGCTCCCTGAACTTGCCTCTGACACCAGGGGGCGTGGTCAGCACACTTCCTCCCTGTGATGGGCCCTCACCTTGTTATTGGCCAGGTACAGGTAATTGAGGTTGGTCAAATGCTCAAACGCCTCCTCCGGGAGCCCTTCAAAGGACAGGCATCGGTCAGAGCCCTGGATGAAGGAGACGCTACAGGGGAGCACGTCAGCACCGAACCCCCAAGCCCACCCACTCGCTAGGATGGGGGGGGGGGTACTGGGGATGGTACTCCTTGAGGCAGGTATGACTCTGTTCTCTTCCCAGCCAGTCCCAACAGGCCTTCCCGCCTTCCCAGCCTCTTGCTCACAGGACCCCCAGCTCAGAGGAGCAGGTGGGAAATGTCTGCTGAGGGATGACTAGTCCTTCACCTGTTCAGGGACACCTAGGTGGGAATGGGTCCCCGTAAGGTCAGGCCATGGGACAGAGGACCCAGACTGACATTTTCCCTGCCAGAAAGGAGTGCTGGGTGCAACCCCAGAGGATCAAATCCAGCCCCATGGCAGGTCACAGGGGCTTCAGCCTCTGAGCCTCCCCACGATCTGGCCCACCCCTGCCCCATCTAGTGTCAGGACGGCCATCACTGGGATCCCGGCCAGGCTGGCTCCTCTCCAGTCCTGAGGTTGGCCCATGACGCTGGGTTCCAGGTTCCCAGACCCTCAGATGCTGGGACTCACCCAATTATCTAACGAGAGGGAACAGTTACATACACTGTGCGGCGTCCCTCCCTGGGATACCCTGTGGTTACTGTGTGAAATGACAGCCACAGAGAGTTTTAGAGACATGAGAAGGGCTGCTGAGCTAGCTGCTGAGTAAAATGAAGCACTTACAATAGTTACAATACCTATTTTTTAAATTCACCAAGGAACGAAAAACACAAGGAGAAAAGACTAGATTGGATTGTGATGATGGTTGTGCAACTATGAATGACTAAAACTCATCAAATTGTACCTATTAATTGGGTGAATCTCATGCGTACAAATTATACCCCAATAAAGCTGTTTTTAAAAATGGAAAGAAATGTACCAAAACGTCAACAGTGATGAGCTCCAAGTGACAGAATTATGAATAAGTTTTTTTATTTTCTATTTTATTTTTCTATATTTCCACATTTTCTATTATAATCAAAATTATTTTCATCATCAGGGAAAAAAAACATTTTAAAATTTGAGGGCCCTACAACTCCAACTCTAAAGGCCTTCTGTAAACTGAACAGTCTACGACAAAGGTCTCTGAAGCCTCTCCTCTGTGCCAACTCCCAGGTCTCAGAGACCCCCAGGGCTGGCTTTTAGTCAACACCCAGGAACCTCTGCCAGCCCAGCCCAGACCTGCTTTTTGCCACATCCCAGGGACTACAGAGTGGGGCTCTCCCTGGGGGCACCCAATCCCTGCCCTGGTGGCCTGATCCCTGGCCCTGGGTGACCCCTCACCTCGGGAAGTCAGGCGGTTGTTCTGAAGGTTCAGGGTCTCCAGCCGATGCAGCCGGGAGAGCTCCTCGGGGTAGATCTTCTCCAGCTGGTTGTTCTGGGGAGTTGGGGACAGGGGTGGTGAGGAGGCAGCAGTGTAGGGCATAGTCCCAACCCTACCCTCAGCCCCAGTCTCAAGAGCAAGTCCCTCTGTCGGGTGCCTCCGTTTGGGCTTCTCCCACATGGGAGACAGACCGGCTGCCAGCTCTAGGCCAAGCCTGGATCTGGGTGCTAGAGGCAGAGCAGTGACCACAACAGATGTGTGGGGCCTGCATTCTAGGAGCCCACACATGGGTGTCTGAGGGAAGTTCCAACTTGGAGTGTCATCTCCCCTTCAGACCTGCTCCCCAGGTTCCTGCAGTGAACCACTTGGTGACAGCCCATCCTCCCCATGCCCAAACCAGAAACCACTTTTTGTTCCCTTCTTGGGCTCTGCATGTCTCACTCCCCTTGGAACACTTTAAGAGCTGGGTCTGGTACCATCTCCTCCAGAAGCCTTCCTGGGTTGGACTGGGAGCTAGATTAGGAGCCACTCCAGGCCACACAAGTAGCCTTTCTATCTCCACCTATCACCCTCTGTACTTGTTTAGGCCTCTGCCACCCCCACAACTGGGAATGCCTCAGAGGCAGGTGTCCAAGTCCTCTCTCTGTGCCCAGCACCTCATGAGGACCAGAGGCAGAGAGCTGATACTCAGGAGATATTTATGAATGGGGGAGTGAGTGGGTGAGCCAAAAATAAATGCTGTCATCACCTTGTCCTTTTCCTCGTAGGTTCCCCTGGCCTTAGGCTCCCACCAGGGCTGCGTGACCATGGGCAACTCACTTTCCTTCACTGGACCTGACCTCTGGAAACACCCTCCAGGGCTCCTGGGCCACAGGAGGATGATTGGGTGCGCCAGCACTCTCAGAGTCCCCATCTGGAACTCTGACTCCACTTCCGATACCTCACCTGGAGAGCACACTCTATCCTCAAGCCCCCAGAGCCCTCTGTTGAGCTGCTCTGCCCTCGTTTTCCTGCTCTCTAACAGCATCTGAGATTCAGCAGCAGGGCAGGGCAGGTCCGTGTCCATTTCCAGACGTGGCCTGACTCTCATTATGGGCCTCAGCCCAGACTCCTCCCCGGGAAACAATGTGGGTTACATTGGGGTGCTCTGTGACCCGGACAACAGAGGGGACCCCCAGGGTGAAGCCAGACCCGAGCATCTGACCTGCCCTATCACCCTAAGTCTGGGTGCAGGGAGCCAGGAGCACTGGAGGTTCTGGGCAAGCGGGGAGCTGTGACCATGAGGGTTCTGGGGTGGGAGCCATGAGTGTGGGGGCAGGCCCCAGTGACCACTGGTGCAGTGCCGGTCTCACCTGCAGGGACAGGTGGTTGGTATGCTCAGGCAGGTCCCCTGGGAATTCATGCAGGTCGATGCCACCACAGTCCACGACCCCTTCCTGGGAGCAGGCACAGTCTCGGGGGCAGTTAATGGTGGCTGGGCCAGGCCCCAGCTCCTCTGGGCTCAGGACCAGCACGGGCTCCTCCTCCACAAATTCATTCTCTTCAGGACTCAGGCTGTGAGTGCCACTTCGGCCAAACACAGGCGCCCTCACAGCCAGCACCAGTCCGAGCAGCAGCTGCGACGGCAACAGCAGCAGGAGCAGCAGCGCCCTGCTCCGGGCCATGGTGCCTGCAGGAGGGGTCGAGTCAAGACCCACCTCGGAAGCAGAGCCAGCCTAACCTGTTAGGTACAGCAGGCACAGGGCTAAGGCCCACAGAAGGCCTAAAGGGGTCCTCCTGGGCACCAGGCAGAGCCCACTCTGGATCCTGTCCTCACACGCATCTGATCTTGTGGTGACTCCCCATCAGAGCTGCTCTCTGGAGGGATGGCATGCAGCGAAGACCTGTTTTTAAGCAGGTCTGAAAAACCTCTCACAACCCTCACCAGGCCTGATCCCGAAGAATCTGTACCCCTACTTCACAGAAGGTAAGGTGAGGCCCAGGAAGAACCGTGACATGCAGGGCTAGGCCTGGGTTTTGCTGAGCTTCCAGACAGGCAGTGCTGGGAGGCCATGTCCCTCCTCTAACTGCCACAGGCCTCGGTGGGCCGGACCAGCAGAGCCGTCCCAGCTCCTCAGCTTGCCATTCTCGGGTCTTCAGGACTTGGTCCTGCCTCTCTTCCAATTCCACACCCACCTGGCCCAGGTATACAGGTCTAGTTAGTAGTCCATCCCTCCAGGCCTTTGCACACCCTGCTCCTTCTACCTGGAATGCCATCCCCCTCTCTGGGGTGGGATAGGTTGTGATAGGCGGTAGCTCGGGTACGCTGACTATGGAGTCCTACAGACCCCAGTCCATGTCCCCACCCACCACTTAGCAGCTCTGACCTCACTGAGCCTCAGCTTCCTCATCATACAGATAATATTTGTCTGAACTCACAACTTCTGTGAGGAGTCTGCAAGGCAACAGTCGCAAAGCACCTGGCACCTTCTAGTGATGAGGCGCCGCTATCAGTACCGCCATGAATTCGAACACCAGGGCAAGTGTTCAGGCTGGGGGCACTGAGCCCTGGTCTGAGCCCGTCCCCCTCCCTTAAGGTCAGGAACCACAACCCACAAAGCCATTAGAAGAGTCTGACACACTGGTGGGCCCGGGGCGCCTGGGTAAACAGGAAGCTTCATGATGACACTGATGTCTGTTAAGCAGGCTCTGGAGCCAGACAGTCGGGGCTGCGAGCTCAGCCCTGGCTCCTACCAGCTATGGGGCTCTGGGCAAATGTTGGTGCCCTCTAAACCCAGCTTCCTCCTCATCCCTGGGCTGGTAACAGGGTTGTCCTAATGAAAGATTGAAAGTCAGTGGGATGAACATACCACACACAGTAGGTGCTCAACAAATGTTGGCTCCTCCCACCAGTAATACTAGATCCATGGTCCCTGCTCAATCCCCAGCCACACCACTGCTTGCTCCAGAACCCCCTGCTTCTCACCCTTGCCTGTCTAGATCCTGCTGTGCTTTTTGGTCCAGTCCCAGGTCCACTTCCTCTCAGAAGATTTGAAAGGTGTGAGGAGGGAAAAGAGGAGTGGCCACCAATCTTGCTGGACCCTACATATCCTCAAGACCTAAGTAGACTTGGGCCTGTCTAGATCCTGCTGTGCTTTTTGGTCCAGTCCCAGGTCCACTTTCTCCCAGAAGATTTGAAAGGTGTGAGGAGGGAAAAGAGGAGTGGCCACCAATCTTGCTGGACCCTACATATCCTCAAGACTTAAGCAGACTTGGGCCCCTAAGCCCTGGCCTGGCAGAGAACTAGGGAGCCCAGCATACCCAGAGCCCCAGACTCCAGGGGTCAGTCAGCTGCAGCCCAGCCCTGTGCCCACCCTACCACACTCCTGCTTGTCCCATCCCCTGACTAAATGGGCAATAAGTCCTCAGCCAGCCCACAGACCATCACTCCCATGGCACATTATAACCCCCAGCAAGCTCCACAGCCTCCAGCCCCTGGAGCACCAGCATTAGTCCATCTGACCCTGCTGCAGAACAAGACTGTGGGAGGGGGAGTTGGGCACAGGCACAGGCCCCAAATTCAATCAGGGCAGAAGGCCAGGCAAACGTGTCCTCCCCACACATCCTGTGCACTCACTGGGCCAGCTATTCTTCTTCCCTCACCTTCAGCTTTGCATCTGTGAAGATCTGTGAACTATATCTGTAAAAATATTGAATTTATATTAACATTATGAGCCATACTGAAAATGTTATCATCACGGCTTTATGGATGAGGGAGCTGAGGCCCAGCGAGACTGGCCAACGTAACACAGCTGTTAAACGGCACAGCTGAGCTCCCAGCCCAGGTCTTTAACCACAATGCTGTGGCTAATGCAAAGCACAGCTGGACACTGAGGACCCAGACAGACTGTTCAGGCATGGCTCCTGCCCTTAAGAAGCCCATACCTGCACTGTCCAATGTGGCAGCCACACATGCCTGCTGAGCCCGTGAAGTGTGGCTAGTCTAAATTGAGAGGTGCTGTAAGTGTAGAATGTAGTGTGCATGGGTCTCAAAGACTTAGGACAAAAAAGAATATAAAATATCTTATTAATATTAATGATGTCATAAATAGCTCATTTATTTTTATATTGATTACATAATAATATTTTTAATCTATTGAGTTAAAAAATTGGTTAAAATTAATTTTACCTGCTTCATTTTACTTTACTGCAGCTTCTAGAAAGTTTTACATTACATATGTGACTTGCATTTGTGGCTCACACTGTATTTCTATTAGACCTGAGGTATAAATAGCACTCAGAGCTCACATTGTATTTCTATTAGACATTATGTGCAAAGTGAGTATCATAATTCCACTGTCATCAGAGGTGTGATGAAGGGAAGCAAAAGTCCATGGTAACTCAGAGGAGGCCTAACCCTGCCTGGGGCCAAGAAGGCTTCCCAGAAGAAGGGATGCTTCATTGGCTATGAAGGATGAATATCAGGCAAAAGGGGAAGGGTGCTACAAGCAAGGAGTCGGCTTGTGCAAAGCTCTGGGGGCAAGAGAGCCCATGTTATGACCTCTAAAAACCTCTGAAAGTGGTAGAAGTTGGATCTGGGAGTCATTCCAGTGGAGAGTGACCACAGGTCCAGGCAAAGAAGGGACTTGAAAGCCAGGTTAAGGAGAGTGACCCTTACCTTTGGGGAGATGAGGAGCATGGCCCTGGCAGGCTTATGGACAGACAGCACAGAGCTTTCAGGGGCTTGTACAGTGGTGCTGGCAACGGTTATTGAGCCTGTTCTGGGCAGACTGGGAGGGGCCAGGCTGCAAGGGTGGAGAGGGAGCTGGATTCAGGGGAGAAGATCAGATAGGGCTTGGAGAGTGGTGACCCAAGTGCCACCAGCCACCCTCAGGACCTTGGGATCCTGAGCCGCCCCAGCTCCACCAACTGGTTTGCTGTGTGTCCTTAGCTACATCACTGACCCCTCAGAGTCTCAGTTTTTGTTGTTGTTTTAAGAGTGTTGAGCAACATAAGCCTCCAAGGCCTCTTCTATGTGCCCACCCATGCTGGAGCTGTGTGTGGAAGAATAAAGGACAGAACAGACCCCTTGTCTCTGGAAGTACCCAGAGTGAGGAGTTCTGCTGGTAGGGAACAACTCACATCTTTGGGAAAGCAAAGGCTGGGCGAGAGGGGCAGGCCAATCTGTGGTCAGCTCTCGTCCTCCTGTGGAGAGCTTCAGTGACAGAAGTGTGTGGGGTCCAGTCCTGAGCCTGGATGAGTCACTTCACTGCTCTGGGACTCTGTTTACTAGTCTAGGCCATGGAGATGCAAGCCCTTCATGGGTATTAAATGAAATAACAAGCCCAGCTGATGCTGGCACCCAGCAAGTGTGAGCTACACACAGGTTACTGCTACGGAGGACGTCCCTCGCACCTGCTGCCCTCCTACCCCAAATTTCAATGCTCTGATGAGCTGAAGTATGGGATTAAGGCAGGAAGAAGAAGGAAGGGGAAGGAAAATCTTCAAGTTAGGAGGCAGATCCTTAACCCCAAGCACAACCTTCCTCCTCCACTCAAATTCAGTGAAGACTTGCTGACCATCTGCTCTGCACTGGCCCCAAACAACTACATCTTATAGACCCCAATAGAAACCCCAGGACCAAGAGTCTTCTGCTCCTGCCCCCTTGGCTGGGTTAGGGAGCTCCTCCAGGCTCCCACAGCAACCCTGCCCACATGGCATTGGGGCTCTGAAAACATTTGCTGAATAAAGGAATGAATTTGTGAAAGGCAGAGCTGGAAGAGATCTATGACATTTTCCATCTGACTCCCTGTTTATGGATTAGTACATTAAGGCAAGACCAGGACTAGAACTTGTGCCTCTGACTCCTGGCCAGGGCCTTGAGCTGCTCTTGAAAGTTGAGTAGGAATTCTCCAGGTGGACTCCAGGCAGGGCGCAGGGCATGCATGAGCAAAGGCAAATGGAGGTGGAGGGGAGAGGGAGGGTGAACAAGATGGCCCCCACCTCTGCAAGGCATCAGCCCCCCTGCTGTGGTGCTGGTGATAGGGAGCCACTGTGGGCTACAGGCAAGTCATGGCTGGAGCTCTACCAGGCCTAACGGTGGCACCATTAGTTGCCCTGGACCCACAATTCAGATAAAAGGGACAAAATATGCTCCCACAAGCCCTCATGAAAAGTTATGTGAATCTGACATTTATTAACTTGCACTCTAGGCTAGAGTGGATTGGGCCCGGGGCCCTAAAAGGGGACAAGATCGACCAGGGACTCTCCCAGTTCACACCAGTAGCGTCCTTGGAGCCAGGTGGACCACAGCTTCGCTTTCCCTGGCTGCCCACGTCCCAGGGCTCACGCGCAGATGGCCGGTGCCCTGCAGTTCCGAGATGCACTCAGCGCCGGGTGAGCGTCCCACTGAGCCTCCCAGACAAGGAGTGCTGGTGCAGCACTCATGCTCGTCCCTGCTCCTCTCCTGACGTTAGGGCTGCAGCTGCCTCCCAACCCAGTCCAGCCCCAGCTCCACCGGCCACCAGCAGCTCTGACGCTACCGCCTCTTCCACCTGACCGCGCACCAGGTATTCTAAAGCCGCGATCTCGTCCTGCCCCAGGCCGGGCTGGCGGTACAGGGACCTACGACCTCGGGTTTTCATGGCATGAGCGGGAGGGCGCCGACCCCTCTGCCCGCCCTGCGAGTTCTCCCTCCTCAGACAAGCTGCCCCAGAGGGAGGCAGCCGTTTAGACCGACTGACAGACACCAGGCCACCAGCTGAGAGTTCTGGGATTGGGAGCCGAGGCCCAAGAGGGTCCCGGAGGTGGGCGCGCGGGCTCCTCCTCACCTGTCTGCACGTCCTCGGGGCAGATTTCTGCCCCTCTATAGGCCTCTGTCTGTACAGAGGTCGAAGGGTGGACTAGCTGGGATGAGTGGCGTGGAAAGACACAGGGTAATTGAGCCGGGGCTCTAGGTACAGGGGTCCACGCCCCCTGCCTAGTTCCACCTGCCCCTCACATTTTCTGTTGCCCGCCCGCGTCCTCCCACTTCCCCCGCCCATCCGCCCTCAGATTCTTTCCAGATGTGCGCAGCGGGAGGGGCCCAGGGGCTGGGACCAGCCTCTGCCCGCAGAGCAGAAAAGGCCCCTGTCAGGTCCCAACTCGCGGAGGGGTCGCGCCCCCAAGGGAATGCTCCCCGCCCTACCCTTGGTGCAGGGCTTAGAGGGGAGAGATGCGAGAAGTGGCGGTCCCACTTGGGCGGTCCGCACACACCCAGCGGGAAGTCCAAGTTCGCTGCCGGGGCTTGGCCCCGACCCCTCGGCCCACCCGGCCGCCCGCCCGCCCGCGCCCAGTACCTGCTGCGTCCCAGCGCTGCACCGCGCCCCACCGGCCGAATGCGCTCCTCCGAGTCTCCGCAGCGCTCTGCGGGCGCGGGCTCCTTCCATTCAAGTCCAGCGGCGCGCTCGGCGACGCAAGTTTTGTTGTGGGTTTCCTCCTCCCCGCCTCTCCCCCGCCAGCCCTCCCCACTCCCCGCGTGCATCTGCTGGACGCCGGCCTCCTCCGGACACGGGCGGAGGGTCCCCACGGGCGCGGGGAGGGGACGCCTGCCCCTTCCCCACGTTGAACTTGGCCGGGCCCCACTTCCCGGGCAGGCAGAGCTGCAGGACCGACCCCTCTCCTGGTCCCGGCCCTGGCGGGACCGCTGAACCACTGTCCACCCCACCCACCAACCAAGAGACTGGAAAGGAGGGCTGTCTAGTCCGCAGCGCTTTCTAGTTCCCAGGCTTCTGCAGTGGGACTGGACCCCTTTTAGGCCCCAGCACCTGAATGAGGGGTGGGGAGAGGGCACCTTCCACCAAGTGATCCTTTGAGATCGGTTTCTTCCTCATGACAGATTTTGCAACTGCTCCAGGCGCGAATACCTTTCTGTTCACTCTCCCACCCTGAGGTCCTGGGCCGAGGCTAATAGGGCAGCCAGCCAAGACCCCGCTGGGTCCCTTCCCGGAAAAGCTCTCCGCCCTCCCCACACTCCTCACCCCCACGTTGGCCCTGGGCTCACAGCCTGGTGAGACTTAAAGGAAGGTAAATTGGGCAGGGGGTAGGGTGCATGCGATCCCAGTCACAGGGAGACAGAGGCAGGGGTGAACCCTCACCATGTTGCTCCCAGGAGCTGAAAACCTTTCCAAGTCAAGGAGCATTAACTACTAACAGCTGAAGCAACGCTGTTTGGTGCCAGGGGCTTTTGGCAGCGGTTGAAGGCAGTAGGGCTGGGTTTAGGTGGTACTTCGCACTTCCACTGCCCAACAAGGCACTCCCCTTATACCTGCTCTGGCCTTGTGGTCAGGGCCAGAGCTACCTTGCCCTCCTGCTGGATAGGGAGAAGGAGAAATAACTCAAATTTAGGACCATTTGCTAAACCTCAATTGCCAAGGCCATGAATGAAGGAAAGAAGGAAGGAATGGCTCATGTAAAAGCTCCTCCAGACTGTTCACTGGCTTCTAAGGCTGCGTCCTGATGGCACCACATACACTGTTCTGTACTTCTCACAACCCTGCGAGAGAACAGCTGCTGTGGCCCCCATTTGGGGATAAGGAGACAGCCTTAGAAAAGATGTGACTTGAGTAACTGAGAGAAATGGCCAGGTTTAACCTTCCCCACAGCCCAAGTTCTTTCCATGATGGAAACAGGTGACTTGAACCGGCAAGTGCAGAGCTGGATTTGAACCCAGGTCTTCTCATTTCCATTATCTTAAAAACTCAGGAATCTAGCAAGAAAGGGAAGGGGAGATATTTTGCCTTCTTTGGTCTCATATTCTAATTCTCTCTAAGCTCAAACTTACAAGCATTGGTGTGATTCACAGGCTGGGCAGGGGCCAACACAAAGATGCAGCTCATGTCTTCTCAACATTGAGCAGAGTCAAGTAGAGCTAGAACGAGATACTTGAATGCCCATGAACCAAAAAAAACCTTCTAGGACAATGAGAAAAAGCACATACTGAGGGCCTACTAAGTGCCAGGTACCATGTTAAGTCCTCAAATATTTTAAGGATTTATATACACTGTGGGGAAAGGTATTCCCTGGTTTCCTGTAACTGCAGAGGCCAGCCAGAGGGCACACCACATATCTGGCCCCCTCCCCAACCCCAAGAAATAGGCTCTTCTGGGGAATGCCGAGGCACTGTGTGCCCACACCTGTGCTGTGGCTGTCCCATGCTGCAGACACAAGCTATTGTCTGAAGAATAATATGGAGGAATCACTTTGAGTGTCTCAGGTGGAAAACTGGAGGCAATTGTGGTGCTCTACAAGCAAATCCTCTAACTTTTGGAGGGCCATAAAGACAGAATTGAGTTTGCAACGTAGGTTTCCTGAATCTACTTGTGCTGCTTTGGCTGCTTCGTGCTGCCCCTGTTTCAGCCCCTGTTTAAGTGTATGGGGTCAAGTACCAGCTTTGGACTTAGACTTGGGTTCAGATCCAAACTGGATTCAAAAGATAAAAATAGTACCTACACTTTACAGAATGTCTAAATTAATACAAAAATGGAAGTGTAGGACTCTGCACAACACCTGGCACATGGTAAGCAGTCAAAAACCCAGCTGCCATTGTTACAAACTATTACTGAGACCCAACTAAACACTCAGGAAACATTAAAATAGAAATGACAAGTAGAAAGGCTTATACAAAAACCTCTGCATTGCCCAGGCTCAGTGCCTCCTCATTCAAAACAGGAAGAAACAAGAACACTCAAGAGGCTAGACAAATGTGTGGCTGGAGAGCTAGAAGTGAAAGACAAGAAGACTTTCAAGAGGGTCTGATGAGGAAAAGGGGCCTATAAGGAACAAGATAAGGGGAGATAAGGTGTTGTTATGATTCATCATCAGAGGGCTCAAAATCTTTCCTTATTAAGTAGCAGAGTCCCAAATACTGAGGTACAGCAACAGCGTGATTTTCTGGATGTTCAGAAATCAAATCACATGATGGGGTTTTTTTTTTTTTTTTTGAGTAATAATTGTCACCATTTATTGAATCCTTGCTATACAACAGGAGTTATCTTTTGTTATAAATATTCTCTTATGGAAGTCTCTGAGAAACTCTTAAGATATTTTTATCTGTCTTGCAGTAGAGTAAACTGAGCTCAAAAGGGTTAAATTCTGAACTCATAGAAATAATAAGTGGTAAAAATCCACATCAGACCTCTATCGTAGCCACCCTGCCCTTCCCTATCTCCTCCCCAATCCATAGATCTATAAATGAGCAGCACCATTGATGGAAGTTGAGAATATGGTTCTATGGCTCATCAATAACATGATGTTGTTTTGTGTATATGGATTCCATCTGAAGGAGCTTGATAAAAGGCATTAAAGGACAGCAGGGCGTGATGGAAAAACCACAGGTCAAGTCAGGTACCGAAAGTCTTCTGGGCCCCTAGAACATTCCGCACAAACCATTGTTGGACTTCTTCTGCCATGTATCATGTTTTCCTCTGTCCCCGGATGGATTGTTAAACCCTCCAGGGCAAGAACCTTATGATCTGTAAGGTCCTGTTCTAGCCCTGAAAAGAACCCCCAGAGATGTCCACACTCTCCTCTGCAGAGCCTGTGAATGTTACACACCACAAACGGGACTTTGCAGATGTGGTTAAGGTTATGGACCTTCCAATTAGGAGATTATCCTGGTGGGCCTAACCTCATCACACAAGCTCTTAAAAACAGAAGTTCATCTGGCCGGAGGTAGGAGAAATGAGGCAGAAGGGGATGTCAGAGAGATCTGAAATGTGAGGATTCATCTAGCTTTGAAGATGAAGGGGATGCAGGCAGCCTCTAGAAGCTGAGAACTACAGGCTGCTAGCAAGGATACGGGAACTTCAGTCCCACAGCAGTATGGAGCTGAATTCTGCCAACATCCTGAATGAGCGTGGAGCAGGTTCTCTCCCAGAGCCTTGAGGTAAGAGTCCTGGGCAACCAGCACCTTGACTTTGGCCTCATGAGACCTGGGGCTGAGAACCCAGCCGAACCCACCCAGACTTCTGCCAACTACAGAACTCTGAGATAACTGTGTCAAGTTAAGCCACTAAGTTTGTGGTGAAATGTGTACAGCAGCAAGAGAAGCCTAATGCAAACGTTAGTAACTAAAACTATTACAAAGCATTTTCCCGCACATGATTTCACTTCATCTCCACAATGAGCAGGACAGTGTCACTGTCTCCTCATTTGAGGAAACTGATGCTCAGGGAGGATAGGTGACTTGCTCAGGTGACCAGCAAATGAGTACTTGAGCCACAGTTTACACTCCAGTCTTCAGGTTCCAATACCACTGAGAGTTGGATCCTACACTGCAGCTATCATTCTGTGGCTTGAAAATTCTACCTTAAGGTAGATTTTAAAAAATGGACTAAAAGAAAGACAAAAACAAATAAAAGAAAATCAGGCTGTTAAAGCTTTGGAATTCTCCTTTGTTTCTTCCAAAGGTATCAAGTAAGTAATGAAACAAGTCAGGGTATGAACAAAGAAATATAAGAAGGATCAAGTCTTCTTTCTGGCCCACAGAAGAAAAAAGAGTTTTGTAAATGGCAAAAGGAGAAATCCTCAAGAGAGTGGCTGTCAGTGAAATATTTTCTCCCATTCAGATGCTCTCTCAGCCACTGTTAAGATGCGTCTTTCACAATGAAATGCCAGTGGGAATGCCTCTGCAGTTGGACACTTCAGTCCACTCATGACCAATTTTTCTTGTCAGAGAGCTCACCTGATTTTCAGTCTGAAACCTTTCTATGTTTCTTCCCATTACTTCTAATAACAAAGATAAAGAATTTTTCCCCCTCTTTGATCTTTCCATTTCTTTTTTAAAAATATTTTTATTTACTTTTAGAGAGATAGGAAGGGAGGGAGAAAGAGAGTGACAGAAACATCGAATAGTTGCCTCTCATATGTGCAATGACCAAGGACCAAACCCACAGCCCAGGCATGTGCCCTGACCGGAAATCAAATCGGTGGCCTTTCACTCTGCAGAACGAGGCCCAACCAACTGAGCCACACCGGTCAGGGTAGTCTTTCCATTTCTTAAATATTTTGTGAACTGTTATCACACTCTACCCTTGGGTATCATTTTGCCAAGCTGAAGTCACCTTTCAGGCCACCTAAGTCAACCTTTCTCTTACATTGCTGTGTCTTCATGTCTGAACTTCTTTCCCACCTATTTAAGTTCTAATGAGGTGTTTAATCTTGAACCAAGTGTCTGGTACACTACAGGTGCCACATTCTAAAAGGTGAATTATACAACAACCTACTTCGTAGCTGGTCAGAAAACTCTAGCACGTACTGCTTCTCTGCCTGCAATTTAAATAAACAGCAGACTACAATGAATGTCTCCCAATTTTACATAAACGTTTCTGGCCACAAATTCAGGAACTACAAAGTCAAGTATTTACTACATGTTACTGAAAACAACACTGAATATTTATATAGTATTGAAATGACTGTTAATAGAAATGATAGACTAAATGGACATCACTTTTTGCAATAAGTTTTGGATGCAATATGTTTAAAATATATACTGATATTTCTCCAAGAAGTCTGGCTACAATTCCACAGCAAATTAAACTTCCTGCCAACTGGAACCAGACACCACGTTTCTTAAGGGCTAGAAATCTGGCCCAATATTGTCTGTTCTTACCAAGAACTAAAGAGCTGTTTGTTTGCAGCAGTCTCCAGACAGATATTAACACTGGACCTTTCCAGTAGATTTTGTAACTCTATTGAGAAAAACTACAATTTGGCCAGATGTGGCCGTGGTTCCCGATAGGGCACAAACCTTTCAGGGCCCTCATTAGCTGTTCAGTACTATATCCCAAATTCCTAATTACTATCAGCGTGGTCTCCCAACAAACTCAATCCCACAGAATAATTTACCCAGAGGTACAATCTGGCCAATTACCTTTTTTTTCCTTAGTCAATAACATCCAGCAACTTCTTTGTGCTCAAAAAGCGACCACGCCCTGGGCAGCTAGAACTGTAATCTTCGGCTGAAATGCAAAACTTCTGAACACCAAACTAAATAATTCTATATTCATTCACTTAGGTACAGATACTATTAAATTTTAATGACTCTTGAGGAAAATGTAAGAAGGTAAACAGTTCATTTAAAAAGCAACTTGCCCCGAATCCCGATGCCAGCTGATTATCTGAACTCAAAGGGTGGTCAAAAAATGTTCCAATGAACAAATTGCTTCAAGTGAAAAAGAATTCCCCCCATAACATTAGGTGCCACCTACCTATTAAGTACTGCTGTGTGCCTGACATTTGACAGCTAAAATTGCTAACTCCCAAGCCATTGAGGTGGGCACTGTCACTGCCTTTTTGTGGAGAGACAGGCTGAGTCGTAGTCTTGAAGCCCCAGAGCTGTCTGAGCACCAGAGTCCAGCTCCCCCCGCCCCCGTTGCCTGATGGGCCCCGTGTCCCCACCATACCAGGCTGCTCCAAACATACTGCTTTCTGAAACTGCTTAAGTTTCGAAAGATCAAAGTGTTAATGATAGAATTTAACTTCATATTTCTTTTTTCTAAGGTAATGTATATGAGGATAATAGAAGTTTACATTTATGTATGATGGGACATTTGACAAGGTATTCCACAATTTAAAAAGAACTTTAGTAATCACTGTCTAATCCTCATTACTTCAAGAAATTTTTATTCATGCATATTCTGGCAGACACTGCATTAATACTAGAGACATGGAGATAAAGAACATAGTTTCTATCCTTAAGGTGTTCACAGTCTAATGAGACTATTAAAAGAAAATTAACAGCACACCCCTTGTGAAGAGGAAGAAACTAAAGGCTGGTGAGACCTAAATGCCTTGTCCTAACTCAGCTTCCAGGAGGCAGACAGGACCTGATTCCAGACTCTTCTGACCACATCTCAGTGACTCCTCTGCGCCCCCGACTCCACCCTCAGCTTCCTAATCAAGCTCTCCATTATTTTTGTTTTTGTACGTACGCAACAGAGGCTGCAGAAGACTGAGAGCTGGAATCCATCTGAGCAAGTCCAGCAATGAGGCCACTGATTTTAATGCACCCAGAATCCACTAGGACACGTTTTTTAAAAATGTAACAGAACTGCAGCAACATGATTTTTTTGTATTTATTACTTTGGGCTGCTTCAATCTTATGTTGAACTCTGTTCTGAGAAGCTGCAAATATTTTCAAAGAAAGAGCAGGACAGGTCAGGCTAACGGAATTTTTAATGTTCTCTTTCATCATCAGAGCAACAGAAGGTCATTGTAATAGAGAACACATTTCTGCGACTAGGTTCCTATCCTCAGAAATGGCCCCTGTGAATAAAAAATTGTTATTCAACTTATCTTATTTATTCACTTAATGACAGTAAGTCAAGAATTTGTGCTGGAGGTATCAAAGTGGATACAGGAGATGCTGTTCTCCCTGTCCTTACACAGCTCTCTGTTCAGTGAGAGACAGAAACAAATTACTACGAAGGAATGGTTAGCTCTTCTTGTGACAAAGGACAGCTTCCTGAAAGCTGAGGCATGAAAAGGAATTTGCCAAATGGATGAGGTTGGGGGCGGGGGCAGAAAGAGACCAGTGAGGGTGGATCCAAAGAACACATGCACAAAGTGGCCTGATTTGGAACTAAAAGGATCAGCTGAAGTGCTTGCTCTGTATTAACCACTTGGAAACCGAACCTATCACTACCAAATAGAACTTCTCTGTAATTATTCAAGCTCTTTATGAAACCAATTCCAATCTAGCTTTTACCCCTGCTACTCCACTGATACTGATTTTGTAGTGATCACTGGTGACTTGTGATGTTGCCAGATTTAATTCAGATGCTTTTCAGACATCACGCTACTTGACCTCACAGTAGCACAGGACACAGTTGATCATCCCCATTTTTTGGCTATACTGTACTCTCTTCTTGGGAAATTCTCCTCCACCTCTCTAGTCCCTTTCCTCATCCCCACTGCCTGAGTCCTCCTCCTCTACCTGATCTCTAAAGGCTGAAGTTCCTCAAGCTCACTCCAACGCCCTTTCCTCCCTCCCCAGGTAACATCAGCTATTCCTGTAGCTTTAAGACCACCCTTATGCTCAGGACTACAAGCTGAACTTACCTCTGAGCTCATCTTGTGAACCCAACTTCCTCCTTGATATCTCCACTGAGAAACCTCTCAGACACCTCAAAGTTAATTTTGAAAGTGGAGCTTATTCTTTCAAACACTAAACCTGCTTGTCTCCAAATCATTCCAGTCATAGCACACTCTTCACCAGGCCAGTCACTGCAGGTCATTCTCACCCCTACATCTAGTCACCAAGTCTGTCAGCTCTACCTCTGCTTCCTTCTCCACTTCCATCTCCACCACCGACTCCCAGTCCCAGGCTCCACATTCTTGCACCAGGTCACCACACCCCAGCCCCTACCCTCAGTATGTTCTCCACAGAGCAGCCACAGCGACAGTTTAAATCGCTTCCTTCCTCTGCTGACAGCCCTTCTGTGATGTTCAGCAGTTCTTCCAGATATTCCAACTCCATTCTCTCCTTCTGGTACATGGTATGACTGTGAAGTTAGAGGCGGAGGCCAGGTAACTTTCTTTGGACAAGGAAATGGGAGCAAAAATGATATAGATCACTTCTGGATGGAAATTTTAAGAGCCAATGTAGGGAGAAAATGGGGGACATATGTTATAGTGTCAACAATTTAATATATATATATATAAATATAGACAATGTGTACTTCACATTTTTCTCTCCTATGCCATGATGATCACAATGTTCCAGACACTGGCTGCTCCATCAGCCTAGATTCCTGCCTGGGGATGTGATGGCAAAGTGGATGTGCAGCACGAGTGAGAAACAACACGTGTAGGGTTGCACTTCCAACAGCTCCCAACTGCGCTCAGAATACAAACAGATTCCAGTATAATTTGCTCCCCTGTACCCATCCAACCTCACCTTAGGCCTGTCCTTCCTGTTCACTAGGTTCCACTCCCACTGGCCTCCTTGCAATTTTTGGAACATGCCAAGCCCCTTTCTACCCTTGTATGCAATGTTCTTTCTATGGTTCACTCCTCAACCTTTATTTATTTTTATTTTTATTTTATTGTTATACTCACCTGAGGACATGCTTACTGATTTTAGAGAGAGGGGAAGGAAAGGAGAGCATGTGGGAGAGAAACATCGATCTGTTGCCTCTCACACAATCCCCAACCAGGGTCAGAACCTGCATCCTAGGCATGTGCCCCAACCAGGAATCAAAACTGTGACATTTAGGTTTATGGGACAATGCCCCAACTGAGTGACACTGGCTAGGGCCTACCTTTTAGATCTCAGCTTAAAAATTACCTCCTCAGAGATGTCTCCCTAACCACTTTATCAAAGGAGACCCCTCACTGTGCTTCTCCATCCTAGCACCCCTGCTATTTCCTACATGGCACACCACAGTCTGTAATAACTGTTCATCTCTTTGATTGACTGTCTCTTTCATGAGAGTGTAAGTACTGTGAGGGGAGGAGCTTACCACTATCTCCAGTGCCTAGCCTTGTACCCTCAAAATAGCACCTGTATAAGGCAACCACTAGATAAATACAATGAATGAACAAATTAAAAAAGACTCAAAAAGTAGGACATAAGAAAATACTACAGACTTCTGCCAAGATGGAGGTATAGACCACTCTTTGCCTCCTCACACAACCAAAGGACAATAACAAATTAAATTTTAAAAAAAAAAGAACTGCCAGAACATCAAAATATATGGAAGTCCGACAACCAAGGAGTTAAAGAAGAAACATTCATTCAAGATATGAATCACAGGGGTGCCAGAAGGAGAAGAGGAAGAGCAAGAAATTGAAAACTTATTTGAGAAAATAATGAAGAACTTCCCCAATCTGGCAAGGAAACAGACTTCCAAGAAGTTCAGAGAGTCCCAAATAAGTTGGACCCAAGGAGGAACACACCAAGGCACATCAGAATTTTATGGGACTTGACATCAACTTATACTGGCTTAATTTACCATCTTGCCCCATCACCAAATGCTATACTGCTGGTCACAAGACATGAAAAGCTAAATGCTCTAAGGGGGATCTGATCCACAGTCCTGATTTGATTAGCACAGTCTCCAAAGCATCTAAACAAATGAAACCACCTGGCTTTTTGCCTCTGACTACCCTCAGGTGAAGTAACATGTATACAATAGAAAGGCGGGGCCTGGATAACTCCCAAACAGTTCTTATGGGCTCTGAATAGTCTCAGAGAATGATCAGAGCATAAGAAACTTTAGAGACCATACACTTAAATTCCCTCTTTTAACAGTTGAGCAAACAGGCCAAGCAGACAGTTAACCATATTTCGCCATGTATAATGCACACCCACGTTTTTGGCCCAAACTTTCAGGATAAAAAAATCTTTCATTTTAATTTTTATTTCATTTATTTATTTATTTATTTATATTTAGGAACAAAACCTACTATCATATTCTGGAGTATTATTTTGCATATAGATATCATTATTGCTTTCCAGAGTTATACTTTTAACAAATAAGCATAAATAAAAGAATTAAAAACAGTTAGCCCGGACTGGTGTAGCTTGGTGGCTTGCGCATCATCCACACACTGAAAGGTCATTGGTTCGATTCCCAATTCCTGGGGTCAGGGCACATGCCTGGGTTGCAGGCTAGGACCCTGGTTGGGGGTGTGCTAGAGGCAACCAATTGATGTTTCTCTCCCTCTCTTTCTCTCTCCCTAAAAATAAATAATCACCTCAAAAAAATTTTATGTAGAGATGAAATTAGTACTACCCATGTATAATGTGCACTTATTTTTCCCTAAAAAATTTAGGCAAAAAGTATGCATCATACACGGCAAAATACATACCGTATTTGCCTACAAGAAGACAGACCCCTGGCTCCTGGTCAAGAGCTCCCTCCACAACATGTCACCTCCCTAATCAAGAACCAGGAGTATGTCCAAGTATCCAGTAGACAACCCAGTAGATAAAGTCTGGATGACACAGTTTGCAAATCCTCCAGCGTTTCTCTCTCTCTCTCTTAATCTCCTTCATTTAGGTGACCCACAATAAATAGAGAAAACGTGATACAAACAAAGATCAGGAAGAGCTATTTTAATTTTCTATTAAACATTCTTCCAAAAGCATTATTTTACCTTGTATTTTACTAAGTTATAAGAAATAACATTAGTATTAGAAAAACTAGGAAGAAAGATAAATGTGGATTATTAATTAAACTAAATATATGAGAAGGAAAATTATAACAAAGAATTGAAAGCTTTATAAATTAATATGAAATTATAATTCTAAAACTGCATTTCAAAGCAAATTTTATTGTTAAAATTATTCAACACTGGTTTTTTCAAGAAGGAAACCCATTTAAAAATATTTTTTATTTTAAAAATATGCCTGTGTTCAGTTATAAATCCTCCCCCTCAAACTCTGATCATATTTCTTTTATTTAGATTTGGGAAGAAAATACCATTCTGATGGCACAAAATGCAAAATTTGAAAAATTTTTAAAATCCCAGTACAGAATTTTAAAAACTATTAATGAAAATAGATTAAGGTCATTAAGAGCACAAACTAATTACCGGCCAGCTTCTGGTATTTTATTTCTCTCCTAATTCTCCCAAGAAAAACTTAAATTGAATCTTCAGCAGAACAATCCTCAAATACACTTCATAAGTAAAATGAGAGCTTTTGTTTACATAGCTTTGGGATTTTGCTGTTCCTAATTTTATTCTGAAACCCAATTTTCCCCCAAACCATAATTACCACATTAACTTTGTAACGCATAGTGGTATGAAGCAGCGAAGCAGGAGTATGCCACCAGGCTCTACCCACCCAGAGCTTCGGAAAAACAGGATTGATTGGTCACACCCATTTAAAAACAAATCTCGTGCTATTGGCCAACACATGGTTTCTGTCTAAGTTCTGACAATGAAATATGTGGATATGTATCTGTAAGTCTCATCTTGATTTTCAAAGGTAGACACAGGAAGTTCTTCACAGCTTAGCTTTGCCCGGCTGGAGCTGAAGATTTTGTAACTTCATAGCCAGACCCATGTTGCCAGTGATTTTCAATTTGCCTTGAAAGAAAGCCTGTGAGTAAGAAAAAAGAAAATGTATTACTTGGTGTTTTCTGTTTTGAGATTGCTAATATTTCTAGACTGCCCAGCCCTGAGATCACTGATTCATCAGGTCTCTTATACTTTCTCCAAAATAGGAAATTCAGCTTTCTGGAACCGATTTAGAACCAGATTCTTCAAAAGGAAGAAACTGTAAAAACCATGCTTTACACAGAGCAGTCAAAAGGCACATCTTCCCCAAGTGTCTTCTCTTAGAAGTTGAGTCTGCTTCTACCTGCCTTCCTCAATGGTGGTACATTTTCCAAATATTAGGCCAAGTGGGTTCACATTAGAATGATTTTGTTTAAAAACATTACATGCAGATCAGGAATATAAGCTAAAATTTTCAGAAGTCTGCTGAGAAAAAAAGCACACGCATAACACACTTAGAAACTCCTGGAATACAATATGGATGAAATATCATCAATGTTTTTTTCCTTTTTGGTCTTCACAATAAAGGACCTCTCCCCACAGGGGGGAGAGAGGGTTATGGCAGCCTGGTGAGACTGAGGTGCTTGTGTTCACCTTTGGCTCATTCAGAAGAATCAAGCCAATCCGAAGTGCAGAGCCACAATTTGTTCCATTTAACAACTGCCTGGGATTAGATCACATGATGCTTGCTAAATTTATCATGTAACAAAATCCCAGGAAAACTTTGGAGAAATAGCAAAATTGGGAACATAGCCAGATTTCCCTGCTATGATCTCAGTCTTTGAACTGAATTCTTAAAATAAGTAAGGGCTAGATGAAAAAAGTTCCTGATAGTCTTAGCTTTTTAACAAGTACATTAAGAAGTCACAGGTAAACTCAGTTGGTTAGAGCATCGTCCCGGATATGCCAAGGTTGTAGGTTCAATCCTCAATGCCCTGTGGTTAGGGCACATACAGGAATCGACCGATGAATGCATTAAATAAGTGGAACAACAAATGGATGTCTGTCAGTCTCTCTCTCAAATCAATTTTTAAAAAAGAAAAAAAAAAGATGTTAGGACTCTTTGCCTCATCCATGGGAATTCACAGAGCCCTGCTTTTTCTGCACCTTCTAGTAAGGGTGACTAATTTTTTTCCCCCTCTTCTGTCTGGACAAACTAAATATTTCCTTCCTATATGGCACACAGCCTTCTGTCTGATGACTTAAAGGTCAGGTGTCTCAGAACACAATATATTTAACATTTGTCCTTTAAAAATATGGACCAGTGGTACCTAGAAGAGAAATTCACCATCTTTCCCTTTTTTTAATTAAAAGAGAAAATGTCTTTTTATTTACTAATTATTCTAGAGAACACACAAATCTTCACCCTCTAGAGAACCCAAACTAAGAACCATTTTAATCTGGCCCCTAGGTGTTCTCCTTATGTGCTTGCTGATGGAGAGCACATTGCTTTGTTTCAACTGTAGCCAAATACTGAATTATAATTTCCACTGTATTTAATGGTTTCCAGTCAAATCCTACTGAGCATAAGGGAAAGCACTGAAAGGAAGGCCATTAGCACGTTAATGGAAAGGTCTATCACTCTTGTCTTTAATTCCTTTGTGTGCTAACAGTGCTCAGGAAAAACAAGCTAACACTTCACCCTCCCCACCACCACCACCAAAAGGGGCAAAGAACAGATAAACTGCTGAATGGATAAATGAGAGAACTGAGGCTGGATCGCCCTGCCAAGGGAGGAAGTGTCCTGCCAAGGAAGTGTGTGCAGTGAGTGCACAGCAGAACGAGGATGACCGCCAGCTCCAGTACTGGTGGCCTCTGTCCTGTCCAGACTTCTGAAGCAAGCTCAGTGGGTGGGAATGTCAGTGCCAATGGTGTGTATTCAGCTGAAATGTCAGAGATGCACGGCTCTTGTCTGTCAGTGCATTAACTGAAATATGCTTAGTTGCTTAGAAAAAGCACTTTTAAAAGGAAAACCATTCTAAAAAAGAATACAAGTGGGAGTCAGATTTAATTGTTTTATCTAATGTCTAGAATTACTAGGGGACCACAGGAGTAAGACCTAAAACAAATCAGGCTGAGCACCTTACTTTCCTTGTTATTGTCTATGGCTGATGGAAAGCTCAATATCCCACAGTCTGTTCACCACTATGCAACTAAAGAGGACAAGATGACCCTTGACAATCTGAGCAATTCAGAAAAATACAATATAATCCTGCAACTGTGAAAACTTAAAAAAGGTCAGGCATCATGCTAAGCTCTGGAAACAAGAAGACAAGTAAGACATGGTTTGTTCCTCTAAGATAACCACAATCCAACTGGGGAAGATAAGCACATTAGGACTCATATCGATCATGTGACAGGTGCTAAGCTAGCAGCCCAGGAAGTAGACCAGAAGAGGAACTGGCTACAGCTCCCCAACCACTTGGAAGGCGTGGACAAATACACAAAATGTGAAAGGTCACACCTTTGTTCACACCCCTCCCTTCTTCCACCTGAATTGTTCCTACTCTCCATCTGTGCGCCGTTCACTTCTGAACCCCTAGAACTCAGCTCCAGTGCCACTTTCTCTATGAGCCTCTGTCTGATGGCCCAGAACGTCATGGCTACACCTTGCCCGACCCTCCCAGACCACAAACCAGGTGTGGCACCTTGGATACCTGGCTGCCCTCACTCTTGCAGATCTGTCTCGCACCAAACTGGGGATGCCCTGAGCACAGGTACTATTTCTTACTCATTTGGGCCTTTCCAGCACGTGGGACAGTGTCTGGCACACAGTTTGCTCCACAAATGTTTGTCATTTGTTAGGTGAACAATGAGTTTTGTGGGCTTGACCACTTTGAACTTTATGATGTGAGGCTGAGGCAGGAGGTAAAGTGCAATGGGCTAGAAGACCCCACCTACTAGAAGGATGTAAGCGCCATTATACTTACTGACTGAGGATTCATTTTACCAGTCATTAAAGCCAGTAAGTCCGAGTCAGCCATTGTGATTGTGCAGTCAGCCTTCTTGTCTAAAACAGAGATATACAAAAGAAGGAAAGAGAAAAGGGGAGTGTTCAGTTTTACATACATATTTTAGTCAAAAGCCACTAACTGCAACAGAATCACACCCCACACCCGAGCAGTGTGAGGAAAAGGGCACTCAATGGCAGCCTGGTTAAATGTGGCATAAATTACAAGCAACTTCAACATTTAATGAGAGAACTGATTACATAAATGATGGGAATAACAATCATTTGTTCAACAGATATTCTAAAAGCATCTACATATGCTAAGTATTTTTTTAAGATTTTATTTACTTATTTTTAGAGAGGGGGAAGAGAGGGAGACTTTTCATAGTATAATCTTTTGTATCTTTTAATCTTTTCATCATGAAAATGTATTACCTACTCTAAAAGCAAATTAATAAAAATTTAAAAGACAATCACTTAAAGCCACTTATTTGTTTTACAAGTAAATAATGTTTTACAAAAAAGAATGCCTTTATCAATACTCCTAATTTTAAGAGATTTTTGTAGTCTTTTATTCTTTTTTTTAATCATTCATTCATTCATTCATTCACAGAGAGAGGAAGGGAGAGAGAGAAACATTGATGTGAGAGAGAAACATCTATCGGCTGCCTATCAGCACAGGCCCCACTGGGGACCTAGCCGACAACCCAGACATGTTCCCTGACCCTGAACAGGAATTGAACCAGTGACCTTTCAGTCTGCAGGAGGATGCCCAGCCCACTAAGCCACACCAGTCAGGGCTAAGTGCTTTTTTTTATCCTCACCCAAGGACATTTTCATTTGCTTTTTTTTTTTCCAGAGAGAGAGAAGTGGGGAGAGAGAAACATCAATGCAAGAGAAGCATCGAGCGAGAATCATCAATCAGCTGCCTTCATACATACACACAGACCAGGGATCTGCACCAGGACCAGGAATCCTTGAGTCCCAACCATGGGTCACACATGCCTGCACCCGACTGGGAATGGAATCTGCAACCTTTTGGTCACTGACGATACTCCAACCTGCTGAGCCACACCAGTGAGGACAGGGCTATGTTTTTGTTTTGTTTTTTATTCTGAGGACTTTTAATGGGTAATCTACTGACACTCTCAAGAATACTAAAAGCAGAAAATTTGTGAGTGTTGAGTGTTTCATTTCTTAGATTTTTTTCTTAATTTCCTATGAACTGGTAAACATCTAAGAGTCTTTACTTATAATAAATATTTTAAACAGCTCAAGTTAAATTCAGTATTTCATATTATACTCTGCCCTATACTCCTGATATCCCTTTCTCTGCTCTACTTTTAATTGTTTACATATATATGTATACATATATATACACACACACGCATATACGAATGATGCTGTGTTCATTTGATGGGCCACAATGCAGTCATTATGTGACAAGGATCTACATGTACTTGCCTGAAAACAATCTTGATGTTACACTGTTCATGATACTGCTGTACAAGCCAGTTACAAAGTAAACTGTAAGCATGATCCCATTTTTGCATAAAAACAGATATTCAATTATTTGATTATATATGTTTATATTAAAAACATCTTTAAACTCAGACACCAATATATTAATAACAGTATGGTGCTGCTGAGACTCTCAGGTGACCCCCATGATCGCTGCCTCCTGGTGTTCGTGCCTTTGCATAATCCACTTTCCTTGAGTGTGGGCAGGAGCTGCGACTTGCTTCTAGACAACAAATGTAACCAAAGCGATAGGATGTCATCCCTGTGGTTCTATAATGTTATGCAAGACTGTCTTGCTAGCAGACTCACTCCTACTCTCTTTCTGGCCTTGAATAAGCTAGCTGTTGTGCCATGAACTGTGTATGTACGGAAAGAGCCATGCAGCAGGTTACCCGCCTTTAGGAGCTAAGGGCAGACTCTGGCCTACAGCCAGTAAAAAACTAAAGCTGTCATTCTCACAGCTGCAAGGAAATGAATTCTGCCAGCAACCTGCACAAGCTTGGACATGGACCCTTCCCCAGTCAAGTCTCCAGATGACAACCCAGCCCTGGCCAGCACCTTCACTGCAGCCTGTGAGACCCTATACAAAAGACCCAGCTAAGCTGTCCTCAGCCAACCTAACCACGGAAACTGTGAGGTACTAAACATGTGCACTGTCTTAAGCCACTAAGCTTCTGGTGATTTGTTATGCAGTAACAGAAAATGAACACGGTTGTCTAGATCAGGGTTCAAAAACTTCTGTAAAGAATCAGACACTGCATAGGCTTCGTAGGCCATCAGGTCTCTGTTGTAACTGCTCAACTCTGTGTCTGCACCTCAAAAGCAGCCACAGACAAAACAAAAGAGTGCATCTGTGTTGCAGTACAACTATAGAGTGGGGCAAAAGTACATATGGAAAATAATATAATAATAAATAATAATAATAATAAACTCTGTGTTTCACCATCTCACCACTTCTATATCCCCAGGCTCTTGAAGAATGCTTGATACAAAGGGCAATCCATAAATTCTTGTTAAAGAAATTATTTAGAATTCAAAAGATTATCAAGGTATGGCCCAATAACTAATCAGATAATCTATGTCTTAATAAAAGAGATAGGGGATGCTACATTCTAACTATTTGTCTCCCCCTCCAAAACTTGTGTTTACGAACCCTAACACCTGATGCTACCAGTAAGTAGGGCCTTTGGGAGGTCCTGAGGGTGGAGCCCTAGTGGAAGGGAACAAACAGTACTTGATGAAAATAGAGGCTCCAAAAAGACCACTAGCCCCTCTCACCATGTGAGCCCGCAGCAAGAGGGCGCTAGCTGTGAACCAGCAAGAGGGCTCTCACCAAACATGACTTTGATTGTGATCTTGCAATTCCAGCCTCCAGAACTGTGAGAAATAAATTTCTGTTGTTTATAAGCTGCCCAGTCTGCAGGACATTTGTTATAGTAGCCCAAACGAAGACATGGGAAAAAATGCTAAATTATAGCAGGCCCATATTATTAAATAACTAAAAGGAGACTGAAAATAAAATTTTTTATTATATATCTTACAACTGAGAGATAGCCTCTAAAAAGAATGAGATTCACTGGTCATTCCATCTTTGTCCCTAACAAAATTTTCTCTTATTACTAGAAAAATTGTGTGAATCCTTGAAAATAAAAGAATTTACAAATCTAGAAAATCTAGTTCTCTTGTAAATATATAACATCAAATAGCAGGGAAGGGGAAAAAAAGCTAGCAAATTGAGACCATCAACTTGGTTTATAGTTGGACTTGATCCTAACACTACAAGAAAGGACTCAGTCATTAAAAGGAGGCTTTAGGAAGTGAAGTCTGCTGTGGGTGCTGCTAGTGTTGCTGATGTATTATCAGCATCTATTGAACTTTCGCTATACCAGCCACTTCATGTACTAACTCATTTGATCATTATAATAACTCTATGAGGATCAGAGAGGTCAAGTAACTTGCTCAAGATCACACAGCTGATTAGTAGCTGAGCTAGGTCTGAAAGCAGATTCCTGCAGCTGAGACCCACACTCCCAACTCTTATGCTTTATGGCTTCCTTGTATAAGGATACAGACCCATTCAACAGCTTGGTTTTAACTGGGCCTTCACAATTTATCAGCATATGATGAATCCCAGATGCATTCTCAGCTCCCCACATCCTCTTAAGGAGTCTTAGACAAGTCTAATGTGTTCATGTTTTATATGAGTTGGGAAGGAAGCAATGATTTACTAAGCATTCACTATGCTAACGTGCTTTCCGCATCTTATCTCATTTAACTCCCACAACAGCTCCATGAACAGAAATTGTTCTTACCATTTTCTGGGTGAGACAATGAGACTCAGGGAAGATACACACCTAGTTAATGACAGAGCCGAGGTCCGAACCCAGGTTTGGGTGTCTCCAAAGGCTATGCTCTTTCTACCTTACCTTGGGGGGTAGGAGACGCTAAGGCTTTCTATACCACGTTCCCCACAAAAGGGCAGGGCTGAAAAATCAAGTAAGTGCTGTGAGGGCAGAATAAAGGAATAAAAGAGCAAAGTGCCATGTCAGATGCATCCAAGTTGGCTTCCTGGAGACACGCTATGGGAGTTGTCTCAGAGGACGGAAAGGAGAAGACTTCACGGAGAAGGTACTAAAAGGCACCTTGGCGGAAAAAAGATTATGGAAAATGCGCAAAACCTCAAGTATGATCATTACACCAAACTTTCAGAATATAAGCAAATGAAATACATTAAAGTAAATCTTACTTCGTTAAGAGTAAGTAAATCTCAACACCATGCACATGCCAAAAGAACCAGCAATTCTCTAAGATGCCAGTTCAAACTAGGACAGGTTATTAATGCTTTAACGTAGCTGGTCCCTAACAAATGGTCATTTGTTGGCTGATGTAAAAGGAGCTGGCAATTTCCAGTGATGGCTTTCACTGGGTAAGCCTGTATTTCAGCGCCATTCCTAGCTGCCAACACGTGTCAGTTTCAGCAGAAATCGCCCTGCCCCAGGGTAATATCCGTTCAGGTCTGGAGTGGGGCACTGAATAAGGGGAGAACTCAGTGCCAGAGTCCACATGCAGGGACAATAGCTTTCCATAAGCATACTATCTTTCAGGACAAACAAACACTAATAACGAAACAGAAAAAAAAATTAAAATCACCTTAACATCTGCCTGGGCATACCAGAATATAATCCTCAAGTATCTGTAACCCTTTAGTAATCTAAAAAACTGGCACTATTTCCAAAAAGTTCTTTTTAATTCTAAAAGCTAGACCCTAGATGAAGTAGCTCACAGAAGTCAAACATAGTTATTTTTCTGTCCACTCATTTTGAGAACAAAAAAAAAACCTACTATATATAATTCAAGAGCTTTCACAACAATGCCACCCTGTCTACACCAGATGGAGGCCCTTACTACTACTCAGCTTTTCCTTCATTAATCTCTAGTTTATTCCTTACTTAACGGCGCTTATAACACTAAACATTTTCTCCTATCTCCAAGCTGTCAACTCTATTCCAGACACTCTGCCAGCCTCCTCTTTATTTCAAAATACCCCTGAATATTAATCCACCATCTTAGAGAAAGAAGTCTCTGTCTCTCCTTGCTAAAGCTAACCTTCCTTCTACCTGCACTCTTGATGTCAACCCCTCCTCCAGGAGCACCCTCAAAAATGTGTCAATAATGATCTCTACCATCTTCGATGAACTGCCTTCCCCTACACAGCTTCTGGGTCTCATCAACTTACCCAAATACCCTTGGCAATAGCCCTGGAACAATATCCCTTTTTTCTCACTGCTGACACTCAGGCTGTCATTTCTGCTCATTTAGATGGTGGCAACATCCATCCTCCTAACTGCTCTCTCTGCCTCTGATTTCTCCCTTCCCAATTCAACTAATCTATTTGCACAAGCTTCATCCTCTCTGACACAGCTCTTTCACTTTTCTATTTTAAAAAAGCTTTAATGGCTTGATTATATATCAAGTCACTTTCAAAATCCAAAGCATGGTATTTTAAACCCTCCAAAAAGCTGATTCCCATCCATCATATTTCTTAGTTGCACCAGGTTCTCTCCAATAAGAGAAGCATAACATACAAAATAGCTACCAATTACTGAATGCTTACTAAGCATAACTCACTCATTCTGCTATTCATTTTTAAATTATTTCTTTTACCAAACTGTTGGGAACCACCCTGCCTGGTTTCAGGAGCTGTAACCCACCCCATGGCTAAGGTTGAGTAAATGACCTTCAGACTGTAAGCCACTAAGGAAACAAGGTTTATCTCTCTGGCAGGGGTGCCGCTTTTGCTCCTTTTACTTCATCCATAACTGGCCCCCAATGCTTGATCGGTTAGCCAATGACGGTAAGATTCCCCAAGGGGGGAATGACCTAAGACAGGCACAATCACACGGAGGTCCCAGGAAAGGACTTGGGGGGCTATAGCAAAAGGGGGTGATGGACCTTCAGCTTTGACATAGCCTGAGTCCTCATGTCTGCGAGAAGCCTCGTAATCTCTTGGCTGCCTTGCTTACCCCGCTTGAAACAATGCTGGTGGTGGGTGCCGCCCTATGCTGGAAAGGGAGGGTCCCTAAGGTGATCAGGCCTAAGAAAGAATATGTAAAATCCTGTGAAACCTGCTTTGTTTAATTGAGAACTCTGCTCTCAATTAAATAAGGGTCCAAGCAAGAAGTGAGTTTGTTGCTCAAAGTTTTATTGCTCTTTAGCTATCTGACCCTGACTCAAAATAGTCCCTCAGAGTTCTTTGTACATTATCTATTGTTTGATCCTTACTGCCTGACAATGATTAATGAGCCTGTATTCCTATGCAAAATGACCCAATAAAAGCCCATTGAGGAAAAGGCTCTTGGCCCTTCTCCTTTGAGAGATCGGCCACCTTTCCTCCCCAAGCAGATCAAGCCTTGGTAGACTTATTCTCATCCGTGGTGGCTAGGGGGTGGGAGGTGAAGGGGGGTCCCTGAGGGCAAAGCCCCCACACACTAAACGTGTAGTGTTTGTCACGTACAATTCTAGGCACTGGGACTGCAGCAGTGAACCAAGTGTGGAAAAAGCTCTATCTTCATGCAGTTTACAGTTCAAGTGCAGGGAGGGAGGGCAATAAGCAAATAAGTAAAAAATTATATGGTATATCAGATGGTGATAAGTACCATAAATAAAAATAAAGAATGATAAAGGGAGTGTGATTTTTAAAAGTATGGTTGGAAAAGAGCTTCCTGAGAAGGTAACATTTGGACAAAGATCCAAAGGATATGAGGGAACAAGCCAGGAGGCTATTTGAGAGAGCAACTCCAGGCAGAGGGAACAAAGTAGAAAGTCCCTCATCTGGGAACACCCCGTGTCCAAGAAATGCAAGGAGGTCAGTATGACTAGAGCAGAGTGAGGGAGAGTGTGGTAAGACAGAAAAAACTGGGGCCAGATCACATGGTGCCATTGTGAGAACTCTGGCTTTTACTCAGAGTTATCAGAAAGCCACTGGACACCTTTAAGTGGAGAAGGGTCACCATGTGACTTGAGCTTTAAAATGATCACTCCAGCTGGTATGTGGTGAAGAAATCTGTAGGGACAAGATTAGATACAGGGAGACCAGGCAAAAAAAAGATGGAAGCTTAGACCAAAGTGGTAGTAGTAGGGGAGGACAGGATTTGCCAATGGAATAGACTGTGGGGTGTGAGAAAAAGAGGAGCCAATGACAATGACGTCAAGGTTTTTAGGCTGAGGAACTGGTGGGAGAGATCAACAATGACTGAAATAAGGAAGACAGTGGAAGAGAACATAATCAAAGGGGAGTGGGAGGAAGATCAGGAGTTTACCTTTATACATGTTAGTTTTGGGGATACCTATTATATATCCAAGGAAACTTGTCGATTAAGCAACTGGATATATACCTTGGAGCTCAGTGGCTGGGTCCAGGCTGATGATATCTGGAGTCTTCAGTGTGGCAAAGGTTTTATAAGCATGAGACCAAATGAGATCCCCAGTAGACAGAACTGAGCCTCGGAGCACTCCAGTGTTTAGAAATTTAGTGGAGAAAACAGGAAGAGAGGCCAAGAAGGAAGCAGCCAGTAAGTAAGCAGCAACATGATGGTCACTGGTGACCTTGACAAGAATAACTATGGGACAGTGAAGAAAACAAAGCTGAGGAGAGTGGGTTCAAGAAAGACTGAGATGAAAGAGATGGGGAGCTACAGAATAAATGGTTGACAGTAAAGGGGAAAAAAAAGAAAGACTGGGATGAGAGGAGGTGGAGACAGTCAGTACATACACGTCTTTCAAGCCACGTAACCATACACTAGACCATGTACTTTACAGATTAATTACAAGATAATTCTCTTACACCTCCTATCAAACTTGTGAAATAGGTAGCACTTATTATTCTCATGTACAGATCAGAAAACTGAGGCTCAACAAAGTTAAATAATTTATTCAAGGTCAAAATCTGTGAGTGGCAAGGCCAGGACCCTAAGCCAAGTTTGTCTAATTCCAAAGCCTAAGACTCTGGGCAACTCTGTGACAGAATCTCCCAATCTTTGGGAGGAGGCAGCTATTCCTATTCCCAAGGATGCACTAGTTTAACAGAGTCCTAAAGCCAGCCCTTTTTGGGAACACCAAAGCAGACTCCCATTTTCCTCTGCGAACTTGTTCCTATAAAGGGATTCATTAGTGCACTGACCTGAGTTGGGAAGCACTGATCCTTTGCCATTCTTCACATCTACCACCCAGGTGGCTTCTTTACCCCCAGGGCCATCCTTCACCTTGAAGGCAAAAATACCACCGATTTTCTTCACAAACTGTTCCCCTTCCTGGAAAGAAGAATAACACTGGGAGTTATATTAAGCTCATGTCTCTGGCCTCCTCCCTGATCAAATTAAATGTTTAAATAGATACTTGACACGAGCAGCTGAGCCAGCAGGGGCAGTTCCCAAGCTCCCTTAGGATCTTTTACCCAGAAAAGTCTGAAAGGCAACCAGGCAACAACCCCCTCATCTGCCAAGTCTTTTGTTAAAAAATGGCTTTCTGGATAGAACTGGTGGAAGGAAAAGGAGGGGGGGTGGGGAGGGGCGGCACATCAGCATTTTCTACTGAAATGGCCCTTATTCATCTCAACAGTCTCTGAAAGACTCACTCCAGCGTATCTAAATGTATGAACTCCTCTTTTTTTTTTTTTTTTTTGCAGGTAAATTCCTTTACATACTTTTCTGGATTCCCCCATTTTTGGTTCCCCACAATTAAAGACACGTGGTTCTGAGAGCAAAGTCTTTTTTGTGGTCAACCCATGTTCTGGATCAGTATAAAGAATTATGCAAGTAAGGTACCATCTGCAACTTACTTTTGGATCTCGAAGAATGAAGCTGGAAAAATGACCTCAGATACACATAGAGATGTATCTGTGGGTTGGATTCCATTCCCCTCCCCCTCCCCTTCATTCCCACTCTGCTGCATCTTCCCTCACTGCAGCGTTTACTGACTGAAACAATGATTGGCAGCAGACACTGTTCTGGGCACCAATACTGAAGCAGGAGTTAGAGGGATAAGTGATAATACACTCCAATGGCTATTACAATATATTGCAATAAAGGGAAACATGGGGGACTACAGAGGGAAGCGGTAACAGCCTCACACACCTTTAAAAAAAATAAATGGAAACAAAAATCATTTTATTGCAATTATTTTTCTTTAGAGATAAAATTAGAAAATGTCAATAGCAAAAAAAGGAAAATATAAATAATTCATAATTTTATCATTCAAGAGAAAATATTTTAGCATATGGGATCATATTGTATATACTGTATTATAACCCACTTTTCTGTTTAATATTTATCCTTATTACTGTATCATTAAATACTCTTCTGTGTAATTTAAAATGACCAATACAGTCTTTAATTGTGGAAGTGTACTATATTTAACCAATACTCTGTTGCTTGGTATTTAGATAATTATAACAATGCTGTGAATAACATCTGTATATCTAAAGATTTTCACATAGCCTCATCAATTTAAGATTCAATTTCTAGAATTAAACTCTGCTAGTTAAGAACACTAAGTCTGGAACCAGCACAGGCTGACACTCTCCACGCCCTCATCTCTCCGATCTGTCTTTTTCCCTTTAGTCACCTAGCAGCTGAGTCAGTCTTTTTCTGGTGCACCTGAACCTACCTAGAATTGACAGTAGGCCTCAGGACCCCAAAGAAGCTATTCTAAAAATATTTAGTCTAGGCCTATTTATCTTAAAAATCATACAGGAATTTCTTACCTGTGGGTGTCCTAAAACTGACTACCAATATTTCCTAGTTATATCAAGAAACCAAAATGACTGTCAGATTTTTTTTTAAGTCAAAGAGAAATTCTCTTATTTTGGTTTCTCTTAAAGATCTCAAATTATTTTAAGTTAACTTTAGGAAAAATTATTAACAACAATAATGAAGTTTTCAAGTGCTTTTATGTACATTTTTTTCTTTAATCTTCATAAACCCTGTAAGGAGTTGGACAGGTATCAATATTAGCGCTGGGCTGAAAAAACAACTGAGGCCCACAAAGGTTAGGAAACCCTCAAACTATTCTCTGTGCTGCTGCCAAGTACTCCATCTAACAGAGGGGTGTCAAACTCATTTTCACCTGGGGCCACATTAGCCTCACTGTTCCCTTCAAAGGGCTGAACCTAGAGTTCCTTGCCCCTAGTTAAGGAGTAGTTACATTTATACAGTCCTAAAATTACATTTGTCCCTTTGAAGCAACCACGAGGCTGATGTGGCCCCCAGTGAAAATGAATTTGACACTCCTGATCTAACACAACCTTCCTAACTCTTACATGAGCCACCCTGCACGTTCTGGTTTGGATTTCTTAAATGGCTCCCCACAGACTATAGGATGAAGTCTGTCTTTACCTATCATTCAAGATCCTTCATGATCTGAAGGACAGTTATCTGTTTTCTTCAGAGAGTTTTTAATCGTTCTCGGGCTTTATGTTCTAACAATATTAACCGTTTTGAATTCCAGGAGCATGCATGTCTCCATGCCCTGCAGTGGATCACGTGCCACCTCCTGTTCTCCACTTGCACCCCAACCTCATCAAGTCTCAGCTCACACACTGCCTCTCCGGGAAGGCTTTTCTGTCTCTGCTGCATACTTCGAAAGCCCTTTGCACATGCCCCCGGGTTTCCTATGAAAGCAGTTATTTTTTTTCTGGGAAATTTTTTCCATGTCTCTCTTCCCACTAAACTCTTGTGTTCCCTCAGGGGCAGGGACATATGACCAGTAAGCAGTGCAACTAAGAACTCAATCCTAGGATGGTTTAACTTCAAATTCTGTGCTCTTTCCATTATACCATACCCTACTGCAAAGTAGACTACATTAGTACTTCCCAACTTGAGACTTTGTATGAAAGCAGTCTGTTACCATAAATGAATTTTTAAAAAGTTTAAAGTCTTCTCCACATTCCATAAAATATTTTATCCCTTCAAGGTTCTGGGGAGACAGTCTAGAAGAGGCGGTTAACAGTGCTGGTGGGTTGGGCCACCTAAGAGCCAGGCTTTCTTTAGGGCCAGCGGCTCCTCAATAACTATTTCCAGGTACACCCATGTCATGTGGTTGCATGATGCCTCAGGAAAAGAACTATGACAGACATCAACAAGTTAGAGCAAGAAAACATCAGCAAACATTTAGAAATTCTACCTACGTACTTGGCGAGAAATTCCTCCTACCTCCTTAAGATAGGTGAAGAAATTCCTCCCACCTCCTTAAGACAGGTGTAGATTAATTTCACACTTGCTATTAATTTTAAGAACCATCTGATCATCTTACAAAATCACATCCTTTGGTCAATAAAACATTTTTAACTGAAGAGGGAGGGAGAGAGTTAAAAGGGGAAAGCAAATACACATTTATTGTGAAACCCCAGATCATTAATACTAAGTAAGTTCTAAGTGCCTCCTTGCCTGAAGAAAAGTACTTCTTTCTGAGTAGGTAAAAGGTCAAGGAGTAGGTCCTGTTGTAAACACAACTGGAACAAAAAAATTAACAAAATTCAAAGAAAGGCAATGGGATATTGCTAACAAAGACAAAAGTGGAAATAAAATATCTTGCCAGGCTTCCTTTGCTAAGGTAGAAAATGCATGAATTGACAAAAGATTCCAAGACTTTCTTTCACTTTCTAGTCCTGCAAACATTTAGGAAACTGACAATCGTGGGAAGGAGGAAAAAAAACAAGGGGACAAGGTCTGTGCAAGTGAGGTTATAGAAGGAGGAAAAAAGAATTAAAGTGGGAGCAAGAGGCACACATTTGCAAAGCTAGAAGTCTGCGAAATAAAAACAGCACTTCTTTGTCAACCCCAATAGCGAGGTATCTAGCCATACCAGAGACTCTCAACTAATTATTTTTATTTGATTTTTTTAACAGAAAAAGTTGAAAGAATGGGGCAACTTGGCACTACACTATGGGTTACTCTGTAGGCAAATATTGCTGGCATGAAAGAAAAAATTTTAAATAAGATATTTTTTTCCTACTAGATCGGCAAAGATGTTTTTTAAACCAGCCAACATAGCACTGAAGAAGATCTGAAAGAAAAAAAGTCATCTCATAAATTATTATTAAATTTGTAAATCAGTTCCCTTTTTTTGGTGGATAATTTAGCAATATGTATCCAAAAGCAAAGCACAAACACCCAACTACTCCACAATTTTCCCCTTTAATTATTCATGCTGAGATAATCATGGCATTAAGCATTTAAAGAGGAGTGCAAAAGGAAATTTATTAAACCATTGCTCTACTCACACAATTCAAATACAACCTGAGGTTCACCATAGAAGACTAGTTAGATTATGGTACAGACATTCAAACAAGTGCAATGTGGTCATTAAGACTGATGGGAAGGACTTATATTTAAGGGCATGGAACACACTGCCAAAAGGAAAAGCAGGTTATAAAATAAAAAGCAGTCTCACGCAGGGGCATTCCCACAAGATGGCGGTGGTACACAGGTCTGCAGCAAGTGGACCATGGCCTGCCTGCCCAAACTGTCAGCCCTGCCCCCCTCCCCCACCTCAGAAAGGTTGTTGATCATTATGAAAATCCCAGAAATGCAGGGTCCTTTGTCAAGACACATCGGTCACATTGGTTGTCCCCTCGCCCGGCCAAACACATTCAATGCAATCACCTTTGATGTTAGGAAGTCCTTTCTGCTACAATAAGGGAGTTCCAAGATAGTTACAATGCTTGCCATCCACACTGTGGCTCTAATACTAGTGAAATACATAAGCTCAAGTGTTCTGAATCCTTTTCTTTATTTCAGTCCACTTTGATCAGCTTAGCAGCTGCGCAACTAGAATTGTGTGACTGTCTACAATTGCCTTGTTAGTCTCAAAATTGAAACCAATAATAAAATCCCAAGGTACCTTTCAGTTTGAAACAATGAAGTCAATATCTCATTTTACCTGAAGAAAATAACTCTCTTCTTGGAGACAGTTATGGTAGATTATCTAGTATGATCTATCAAGAACTAATTATTGTATGTAAAAATAGATCTGTATATATAGCATTATTTTAAAAACTCAACATGTATTGTATGATCCTAGTTATGTAAACCTGTACGTTCACATACACAAAGAAACGTCTGAAAGAAGGCCAACCATTGTTAACATTTTAGCGAACTCTAACATTTTAGATTTTTTTTTTTATTTATAAGAGTTTATTTGAGTCAAATTAATGACATACGACAGGGAGCAAGATCCCAAATGCTCCCAATTTCAGATTTAAAATTTTTCAGCCTTACATGTTTCTGTAGAGTGTAACTATTTTTAAAAATTAGCATCTTAAAAAAACTTTTTTTATCCTCACCCAAGAACATTTTTTCATTGCTTTTAGAGAAAGAGGAAGAGAAATAGAGAACTACCAATGTTAGAGAGAAACATCCATTAGTTGCCTACCATATAAGTATCCGGATTGGGGATCGAACCTGCATCCCAAGTATGTGCCCTGACTGGGAATTGAACCCGCAACTTTTTGGGGATTAGACGATGTTCCCACCAACTGAGCCACATCGGCCACAGCAAAATTAGCATCATTTTTACATCAAGAAAAAACAAATTAAAAACTACTTTAAAAAATCAAGCACAAAAGATTTGTTTTAAAAAAGAGTTTTGATATTAGGTAGCTTTAAAGGCTTACTTTAAATATTCTTTTGAAAAGTTCTATGTAAGATCTTTTTAATTCAGAATAAAATTACACCAGAATAAATTACAACCCCTTTACATATAAACTCTGTCCATAATTATTATCTCCCTAAGAGAAGACGGAGAAATGAGTAACAAGTGTTAGCCTTTCCTCCGAAGTTAAGATTTTAATAGCAATTTACCATTCTTTGAGTTCTTTATATAACTCAAACCTGGAGGTTTATATCTCTCTGAAATGCACTCCTACCAAAATTACAAGGAAATTGTAATAGACACTCAGATATCTAAAACACACTCAATACTTGATAACATGATACAAATTTTCAACTTGTACCACCTCATGGCAACATCTGAAATCTGTATGTGCTTTCTCTAGCCTACAGGTCCTCTTGGCAGTATTTTATATAACTATAACTTACCTCTTCAAGCTTCTTTTCAATCTCTTTAAAGATAAGGCTTGCCTTAAACCCTTCAACTGCAGAGTTGATTGGAACAGCCACAATTTGAGGAGTTCTAAAAGAATGGGGGGAGGCTCAGTTTCAATCATGGAATCACACAGGTACTAGGTTTTCCAACATTTAGACAGTAGTAATTTTCCAAAAACCTAAAATCAGAGATGTTATAGCTCCTACCCAAATAAAATTGTTATTAAACCCATAAAACAAGTTTTTCTTCCCATTTTTTTCCTAACAAATATGAGTGCTAAGCACTACCCTTGAAAATACAGTAATTCAAAGAGCCTACCCTCATGAAGTTTGTATGCTAGTGGGGGAGAGAGCCAATGAACAAGAAAAAAAATATATCGTTACTATGAAGAAAATATGGCAGGTTAATGGGATATAGAGAAAGTGTATTTATTTGTGCTGGGTAGTTTAGACAGCCTGGTCAGATAGGCCTCTCTGAGAAGGTGGTACTTAAATTATGTCCATGAGCCAGCCATATAAAGATTTAGGTGGGGAAGACAGTTTCATAAAGAACTTGAGGTAGAAACCAGCTTGGCAGTTAAAGGAACTATAAGACGACGAGTATGCGTAGAGCAGAGCATAAGGATACAAGGTCAGAGAAACATGTGGGCCAGGTAATGAGGGGTTTTATAGGTCATGATTAGGAGTCTGGGTTTTATTTTAAGTATAATGAGTATAAACTGGAAAGAAGCACAATCCAATTTACATGTTCTAAAAAATAAACCTGGCTGCCAACTGGAAAATGGACTGTAAAGATGCAAATGGGGAGGTGGGGGCCCTGGTTAAGAGGCTACTGCTGCAGCCCAAGCAGAAGGTGGTAGTGATGAGGAGAGGGTTATAAGGAAGTGTGGAATAAGCAGAGGTTGGACTTGAGATTCATGGTCTACCTGTGATACAGATATGAATTTGTGGATGAAAAAAGGGTTCCATGAAAAGTAACCTCACAGGATGATCTGACTATAAATTCCTAAATGGACAGGTCATGGTGGGTAGTCACATCCTGGGCATGCAACTTTTTATTAATAATAAAAGGGTTATCTTTGCCTTACACAAGCCTGGTCCATTGTTCTGTATACTTAGGTCGATAACGACCCTCAAGAAAGCACACAATCTGGGACTTCCGGCCAAGATGGAGGTGTAGATGGACACACTGTGCCTCCTCTCACAACCAAAATTAAGGACAACAAAGATTTAGAAACAAGAAAACAACCAGAACTCATAGAAAATTGAACTGTACAGAAGTCCAACAACCATTCATCCAGACCAGTAAGACGGGCAGAGTCGCGGCAGGAAAAAGTGGAGGTACGGACCGGGCACGCAGGCAGCAGCAGCTGGCAGATCTCAGACACACAGGTGGCAGCTAGCAGACCCTGGACACGGGGTGGCAACTGTGCGGACCCAGTGAGGCCGAGCAAGGTGGCCGGCTGACCAGGTGGTCCCACATTTGCGTGCAGATAATCTAGGCGAAGGGGAAGTGACGGAAGGGACTGGAATCCCAGAGAGAGCGGAGCAAACACCATTGTTCTCTCTCGGACCCCGCCCCCACATACAGAGTCACTACCCAGCGACTGGGCTGCCTCACCCTGGGGAACATCTAAGGCTCCACCCCTTACTATGTAACAGCCACAACTAGACCAAAAAAAAGAAAAAACCAGAAACAAAAATGGCTCAAACCAGAAAACAAATCAAAGCCCCAGAGCCAATTCATCTAAGTGACGAAGAGATAGCCAACCTATCAGATGCACAGTTCAAAGCACTGGTGATCAGGATGCTCACAGAATTGCTTGACTTTGGTCACAAATTAGATGAAAAAATGAAGGCTACAATAAATGAAATGAAGAAAAACGCACGGGGAACCAACAGAGATGGGAGGAAAGCTGGGACTCAAATCAATGGAGTGGACCAGAAGGAAGAAAAAAACAACCAAACAAAAAAGAATGAAGAAACGAGAATTCAAAAAAATGAGGAGAGGCTTAGGAACCTCCAGGACATCTTTAAATGTCCCAACATCCCAATTATAGTGGTACCGGAAGGGGAAGAGGAAGAGCAACAAGTAGAAAAGCTATTTGAGCAAATAATAAAGGAGAACTTCCCCAATCTGGCAAAGGAAATAGACTTCCAGGAAGTTCAGGAAGCTCAGAGAGTCCCAAAGAAGGTAGGCCCAAGGAGGAACACACCAAGGCACATCATAATTACATAAGCCAAGATTAAAATGAAAGAGAGAATTCTAGAAGCAGCAAGGGATAAGGGGACAGTTACCTACAAAGGAGATCCCATCAGACTGTCACCTGATTTCTCAAAAGAGATGGAAAGAAGTATTCCAAGTCATGAAAGGCAAGGACCTACATCCAAGATTGCTCTATCCGGCAAAGCTGTCATTTAGAATGGAAAGGAAGATAAAGTGCTTCTCAGATAAGGTCAAGTTCAAGGAGTTCATCATCACCAAGCCCTTATTATATGAAATGTTAAAGGGACTTATCTAAGAAAAAGAAGATAAAAAATATGAACAGTAAAAAGACAGCAAACTCACAGGTATTAACAATCACACCTAAAACAAAAGCAAACTAAGCAAACAATGAGAACAGGAGCAGAAACACAGAAATGGAGATCACATGGAGGGTTAGCAACAGGGGAGTGGGAGGAGGAGAGAGGGGGGAAAAGGTACAAAGAATAAGTAGCATAGATGGTAGGTAGAAAATAGACAGGGGAAGGGTAAGAATAGTGAGGGAAATGTAGAATCTAAAGAACTTATGACACATGGACATGAACTAAAGGGGGGGAATGTGGGTGGGAGGGGGTGTGCAGGGTGGAGGGGAATGATGAGGAAAAAATGGGACAACTATAATAGCATAATCAATAAAATATATTAAAAATTAAAAAACAGCAAAAAAAAAAAAAAAAGAAAGAAAGCACACAATCTTTCCTTGCTTTCTCCCACCCTCATGTAATCTTCCTTACAGTCCCTCCTTAATTTCAGTACATAAATGAAACTGTGAAACTGCATTCCCTAGAGCATTTGATCTTGCTCCCTGAGATATATCATCAGTGTTGGCTCAAATAAACTTTTTTTAAAAGGTCTTATTTACTTTTTAGAAAGAGGGAAAGGAAGCGGGAGAGATGTCAGATGTGCAAGAGAAACATCAACCAGCTGCCTCTTGCACACCTCCAACTGGGGACCTGGCCCACAACCCAGACATGTACCCTGACTGGGAATCGAACTGGCAGCCCTTCAGTTTGCAGGCTGGTGTTCAACCCACTGAGCCATACCAAACAGGGCATCAAATAAACTTTTATAAAAATTCTCTATAGTTTTGGACATTTCTTATGTTGACAGATTAACAACCGTTTGCCTATTGTTTGTTTGATATTTAGGGAACCACTATAGACACCTCATGGGGCAGAAGGAATAGTCTTTATAGCACAAAGCCTTGGGCTGGAATCCTCAGGGCTTCCTGTGCTCACTAGCTGTATGATTACAAGCCAGATACTTCTCTGTGTACCTCTGGTGAGGAGGCAGGGAAGGAGGTGGACAGTGCCAATGACTTTCCAGAATTAAACGGAATCCAGTGTGAAAGCACTAGCAGAAATCCTGGCCTATGGTACAAAGTGGCAGACATGACTGTGATGGGCTCCAGAATCTCAAGAATTAGATTCAGACTGTTAGATGTTGAGGGGTCTGAGGAAGATGAGGCCACCTTTGGTAGTTAGGTAATTCCTCTGACATACTGCATGCACGTTGGCGTTGGCTGGGACAGAGACAGGAACCCCACCTGACAGACACAGGAGTCAGAAGCTGTTCAGTAAACACTCTCTTTCCCCTCCTCCCTCCCTCCCTCTCCAATTCTTTCTTTCCTTTTCTTCTCTCTCTACCCCCCTTCTCCTTCCTTCTGTCTCTTTTTCCTCTCCCCACCCACCCCACCTATTTCTCTTTTCCTTTCCCTTTCCTTCTTTCTATCATTTCATAAATACTTAATGAGTGCTCGCTATATGTCAAACACTGTTCCAGGTACTAGGAGTATAACAGTAAACAAGTCAGACCCAATCCCTCTCCTCACTGTTCACATTTTTTTGGTGGAAAAGAAAGTACACAGACAAAATAATTGCAAGTGTTAGGAAGCGAAAAAAAAAAAAAAGGAATAACCTACTTTAGGTAGGGCAGTCAAGGAATGATATCTTTGAGCAAATGAATATAAGCTAAGACCCAATTAAAGAACCAAAAGGAGTTGGCCTTTCAAAGAGGAAATGCCAAGTCCCTGAGAAAAGAGTTTGGTACGTTAAAAGAAAGTAAAACATGACCAGTGTCACCAGAGCACAGTAAGTGGGGGGACAGTGACATGAAATGAAATGGGAGAACCAGGCAGGACCAGATCATACACACCAAAGTAGGAACTCTGGGAAGCCACTGAAATGATTCAACAGGAAAGTGAAACAGTTAGATTTGTGATTATTCTTACAACAGTATGCAGAATGAATTGGGAAGGTAGGTGCCAAGAACAGAGGTGGGCAGACAGGAGGCTGCTAGAGTAGTCCAAGTAAGAAGTGATGGTGGTCTGGACTACAGTGGAGGCAGTCTGCCAGTGGAGATGGGAAGGCAAGGAAAGGGATTCAAAGTAAATTTCAGAGATGGAATCCAGATAGAATGAGGGAGATTTAAGTAGGCGGGGAAAGGACAAGGATAATTCAAGAATAGTAGTGCCCTTTATTGGTAAAAGGAATGTGGTGGGAGCAGAGGGGCTCAAGTTCCATTTTAGGCACACTAAGTATGAACAGTTTCTTAGACAATCAGGCAGTTGGATATAGGAGTCTGGAGCTCAGAGGAGAGGTCTACACTGGAGATAAAATGGAGATAATCATCAGCATAATGAAGGTATTTAAATCCATGGGAACTGATAAGCTCTCCTTGAAAGAAAAATAGAGAAAGAGGGCCCAGGACAACACCCCATGGAACTCCATTATTTAGAGGTCTGGGAGAGAAGGTGAAGCAGCAGCCAGTGATGCAAGAGGAAACCAGTAGAGCATGCTGAGGGGGCAGAAAGAATCTGGAGGGAGGAGTGAACTGCGTCAAGTACCTGCTGGACTTGGTAACATGGAGAGGACAGATGACTTTGACAAAAGCAATTTTAAGGAAGTGGTGGAAGGTAGAAGTCAGATTACAGTGAATTATCTAGGGGAACCATGAAATGGAGTGGCCTTTGGAGAGGAGTTTAGTATCAAGAAAAGTTTGTTTTTAAGATCTACACATTGACCATGTTTGCCTGATGATGGTAATGAATCAGGGGAAAGGAGACACAAGGAGAGAAGTCTTGCGAAGGTGACAGGGGATGAGATCCAGTGGCCTGTGACAGGAAGAGGATGAGACTTAGGGAAGGAGGGTCAGATGGGTATGGTTCTAGATGGGATTATAGGTCTTGAGATGGAAAATGAGGGAGTTGGGGTCTAATGACTTCCGATTTTTCAGCAAAGTAATCAGCTAAGAATGAGGATGAAAGGGTGGGTACGGGAAGTCTAAGAAGTTCAAAGTGAGCCTACCAGAGAAATCATGTTAGTATCATGAACAGTAGGCATGGAACCTAAGCTCCTGCCATGCTGAAATATGTGTTCTCAGAGCACGCTTCACGCTTCCATGCCTTTACCGGTGCTGCTCCTCACTGGTGGAATACTTCTGTCTGAGCAAGTTCCGTTTCACCCTCAAGACCCAGGCTAAGCAACTCCTTTTTCTGTGAAACACTGCTAGATGTCAGCTTCTCAAATGCAGATACCACATCTTTTTATTTATTATTTATTTATTTATTTATTTATTATTTTTAGAGAGGGGAAGGAAGGGAGAAAGAGAGGAAGAGAAACATCAATGTGTGGTTGCCACTTGAGCACCCCCTACTGGAGACCTGGCCCGAAACCCAGGCATGTACCCTGACTGGGAATCAAACTGGTGACCCTTTGGTTCAGGTGCTCAATCCACTGAGCCACACCAGCCAGGGGATTGCATCATTTTTTTTTTTTTAATTCTTTATATCCTCAGTTCTCCACAAACAGTAAGTAAACAGTGAGTAAATGGAACAGAAATTACACTGAATTCCCCCTTACCTAAGTCCTAACTTTTTCCTGTTCCACTTCAAGCAGAATTATCTATGCTCACCATCTTCTGTCACAAGCCTGAAGGAGCAACCTGAAATCAAGTCCTCCACCGGACAATTTCACATCATTAATCCAGCTCTTCAGTTTTTCCTCATCACTGTGCCCTGCTCCAAGCTTGTCATTTCCTGACTGTACATGACAAAATAATAACTGATACTAATAGCACTTTTCAGGGTACAAAATACCTTGATTCTTTGTGGGGCGGAATCCAGACAAGTTCCCACAGGCCACAGGTATGTCTTCATCTTGCTTGTTTTGAAAAGCTCATCAAGCTAATGATCAATCAACTTTACATCCAGATTAGGAAAACAGTTAATATATACCTTACAATTTATTTGATATGCACCCTGCTCTAGGGAAACTGAACACAGTAACTTAAGCAAACTTAGAAAAGAGATTATTCATATTACAGAAGGATGTCCCTCATGATTTTATTATTTAGAAAGTTCTTTTAGCAAAAACTAAATTCTGACTTTTTAAACATGGTTTATACACAAGTCTCCTGAAATAAATATAGTACATATTGGATGTACTATATAGTACATATAGTACATATGTACATATAGTAATGTACATAATATGTACATATAGTACATAATATGTACATATAGTACATATAGTACATATTATATATTTCCAATATAAAATATTGGAAGGGACTTTGGAGATTAATTATTTGGTTATGAATTCCCTCTATGCTTCCTGAAAATTTTCATTCTCAGGCCTAGAATATAGGCACTGTTTCAACAATATCAAAGATCAGAAGCACAGAGTAGCCAAGAAAACAGGAACTTTCAACTCATATGAGGTTAGATCTTGATCGCTATCACTTAAAACTCTCTTTGGATAGTTGTTTTAACTCTGATCTGAATCTCCTCACCTGTAAACAAGGTATAAGGCCTACCATCTGGGGCTTTTTATAAATTAAATAAAGAAGTACATGTGAAGCACCTACAAGGTCCTGGCACACACTAGGCCCTCCAAAAGTGATTGTTAAAAGAACCATTACAACTGAATGATAAAAAGACAAATAATCCAATTTTAAAATGGCCAAAAGATCTGAATAGGTATTTCTCCAAAGATAATACAAATGGCCAGTAAGCACATAAAAAAGATGCTCAACATCAGTAGCCATTAGGAAAATGCAAATTAGAAGCACAATGAGATACCACTTTGTACCCACTAAAAGCAAAAATAAGTAATAGCAAGTGTTAGTGAGGATGTGCAGATATTAGAATCCTCATAATAAAATATTATTCAGCTTTGCCCTGGCCGGGTAGCTCAGTTGGTTAGCATGTCATCACCACACGCCAAGGTTGTGGGTTCCATCCCTGGTGAGGGGACATATAAGAATCAACAAATGAATGCATAAGTAAGCGGAACAACAAATCCATGTCGCTCTCTCTCTCTAAAACCAATAAAGAAAATTTTTTTAAAAATAAAACCTTCCGCTTTAAAAAGGAATGAAGTACAGGCGTGCCACATTTAATTGAATTTTGCTTTATTGCACTCCACAGATAACTGCATTTTTTTTACAAATTGAAGGTATGTGGCAACCCTGTGTCGAGCAAGTCTACCAGCAGCACTTTCCCAACAGCATTTGCTCACTTCATGTTTCTATGTTACTTTTTAGTAATTCTCACAATATTTCAAACTTTTTCATTATTATTACATTTGTTATGGTGGTCTGTTATCAGAGATCTTTGACATTACTATTGTCATTGCTTTGGAGCTCCGCAAACCGTGCCCATATGAGACAGTGAACTTAACTGATAAATACTGTGTGTGTTCTGACTATACCACCACCCAGCCATTCCCCTGACTCTTTCCCTCTCTGGGGACCTCTCTATTCCCTGAGATACAATAATATTGAAATTAGGCCAATTAATAACCCTACAATTGCCTCTAAGTGTTCAAGTGAAATGAAGAGATGCACAGCTCTCACTTTAAATCCAAAGCTAGAAATGATTAAGCTTAGTGAAGAAGGCATGTCAAAAGCCAAGATAGGCTGAAAGGCAAGCTTCTTGTGCCGTACCGCCAAGCTGTGAATGTAAAGGAAAAGTTCTCGAAGGAAATTAAAAGTGCTACTCCAATGAATACACAACTGATAAGAAAATGAAATAGCCTTATTGCTGATTGGGAGAAAGTTTTAATAGTCTGGCCAGAATATCACACCAGCTACAATATTCCCTTAAGCCAAAGCCTAATTCATAGCAAGACCCCAACTCTTCAATTCTGTGAATGCTGAGAGAAGTGAGGAAGCTACAGAAGAAAAATGGGAAGTTAGCAGAAGTTGGTTCCTGAGGTTTAAGGCATGAAGGCATGTCCATAACATAATTGTACAAGGTGAAGCAGCAAGTGCTAATATAGAAGCTATAGCAAGTTAATCAAGAAGATCAAGTGAGATAAGTAGTGAGGGTGGCTGCACTAAACAACAGATTTTCAACGTAGACCAAACAGCCTTCTATTGGAAGAAGATGCCATTTAGAGCTTTCATAGCTAGAGAAGTCAATGCTTGGCTTCAAAGCAGAGGATGACTCTCCTGTTAGGGGCCAATGCAGCTGGTGACTTTCAATTGAAGCCAATTCACCATCTGAAAACCCTAGGGCCCTTAAGAATTATATTCCATCTACTCCGCCTGTGCTGTATAACTGGAACAACAAGCCTGAATGGCAGCACATCTGCTTACAACATAGTTTACCGAGTATTTTAAGCCAACTGTTGAGACACACTGCTCCTAAAAAATTAATACTTTCAGAATATTACTGCTCATTAATAATACACCTGGTCACCCAAGAGCTCTGATGGAGATGTACAATGAGATTGTTTTCATGCCTTCTAACATAACATCCATTCTGTAGCCCATGGATAAACATTCAGTTTTGACTTTCAAGCCTTATTATTTAAGAAAGATGAGGTCTGTCCGGGAAAAATCCAGCCACTGTTAATATAATGAGAATGGATTATGCAACATCAATGTAACTGGGCAGCCAAGAAAAGTGGCCTGGAATGCATATGTGTGAACAATGAGGACTTCACTGTACTAGTCAGTAAGGGCAGTAGACACTGTTAAGTGAGCATGTGTACTCTGTGGCCATTGAATTCTAAATGACTGAGCAAGCAGAACAATGAATCTGCATCAAATTTTGCTTTAAGCTTGAACATTGCTCCGTGGAAACTATTCGGATGATTCAGAAGGCTTTCAGGGATGATGCAATGCACAAACAAAAGTGTGGCACAACCCCTTCAAAGATGGTCAAGGATCTGTTAAAACTGATCCATGTTCTGGAAGGCCTGCAACAAGCAGAACACCTGAGCAGAATATTGAACATATACGGGCTGCAATCAATAAAGATCAGCGACCTACAGTGTGAGAGCAGAAGCTGACCTGGGGATTCCAAAATCCACTGTCTGAGAGCAGGAGGAACATCGTGATACAGCTGTTAGTGACTCAATTCAAAGTGTGATTCCAACAAAGGATTTTGCACAGTGTTTTGAACTGTGCAAGAGACACTGGGAGAACTGTGTGAAGTCCCAAGGAGTCTATTTTGAATGGGACTGAGGTATCATTTTCCTATGTTCAATGTTTCTTGTATCTTCTTCATAACATGTGGCTGGCTACTTTCTGGATAGACTCCATCTTCTATAAAGTTATAGTTGGCATAGTGATTCCTCTAATGGATATGGGCGAAGGAATTAAAAACCCTCTGGAAAGGATCCACCATTCTAGATGCCATTAAGGACATTTGTGATTCATGGAAACGGGTCAAAATGTCTACATTAACAGGAGTTGGGAAGTTCATTCCATCCCTCATGAACAACTTTCAGGGGTTCAAGAGTCCAGTGGAGGAAGCAAGCGGATGTGGCAGAAATAGCAAGAGACCTAGAATTAGAAGAGACCTAGAATAGCAAGAGACCTAGAAATAGCAATTAGACCTAGAATTAGACCTAGAATTAGGAGCCTGAAAGTGAGACTGAACTACTGCAATCTTATGACGAAACTTTAATAGATGAGGAGTTGCTTTTTTATGGGTAAGCAAAGAAAGTGGTTTCTGGACATGTAATCTACTCCTGGTGAAGAAGCTGTGAAGACCGTTGAAATACTGTAAGAGTATTTCATATGCTTAGTTGACAAAGCAATGGCAGGGTTTGAGAGAACTAACTCCAATTTTGAAAGAAATTCTACTGTGGCTGGTAAAATGCTATCAAACAGCATCATGTGCTACTGAGAAGTCGTTGGTGAGAGGAGAGTCCATCCATGCAGTGAACTTCATCACTGGCTTACTTTAAGAAACTGCCAGCCACTGGTCTTCAGCAACCACCCACTTGACTGGTCAGCAGTCATCAACACTGAGGCAATACCTTACTCTAACAAAAGGATGACAACTTACTGAAGGCTCAGATGATAGCATTTTTTAGCAGAAAAGCATTTTCTCATTAAGATATGTATTTTAGATATGATGCTATTGCACACTTAATACACTACAGAATAGAGTTTTTTAATTAGGGGATGTCCATTTTTTTTTGACATAATGCTATTGCACACTTATTATACTACAGTATAGTGTAAATATAACTTTTATACACACTGGGAAACCAAAAAATTCTGTGCTTGCTTATTATGATACTCACTTTGCTGTGGGGGTCTCCAACTAATGCCACAATACCTCTGAGGTACGCCTGTACTACATTCATTCCTATAACATGAGTGACCTTTAAATACATCACACTGAATGAAAGCAGCAGTCACAAAAGGCCACATATTGTATGATTTAATTTATGTGAAATGTCCAGAATAGGCAAATCCATAGAGACAGAAAGTAGCTTAGTGGTTGCCAGAGCCTGCAAGGACAGGGGTTGGGGAGTGACTACCAATGGGTACACGGGGTTCTTCTGGGGTGATGAAAATGTTCTAAAATTGATTGTGGTGATGATTGTGCAACTCTGTGATATACTAAAAACCACTGAATGTATACTTAGAATGGATGAATTGTGTGGCATATAACTATGTCTCAATAAAGATGTTTAAAAAAAATTTAAGTGGTTGCTATTATTCTTAGTATTTAGGAAGAATATAGATCCTACATTGTAATCACATCTCCATCTCTAAACCCCACACTTTACCAGTAATCAGTGTGTTCTAAGTAGAGATGATTGTCCAACGCGCACAGGCCCAGGGAGTAAGGTTCATCTGCAGTCAGCAACTGCCCTTAGCCTCAGAGAAGGCACAAGGTCCAATCACAAACAGAAATCTGGCTGAAAGAGCCAAACAGTGGGCTTCAGGAGTTGGGTATGTTCCCCATTCCGAACTAAAAATAAAAGGTAATTTTTTCCGAACACTTAGGTGATATTTATAATTTAATACTAAAACAATTTTCAACCATTTGATCCATGACAAAAACTAGAGAAACAGAAAAAAGGAAAATGCACAGAGAGATCAGAAATTAACACTTAATTGAGCAACTACAATGTGTGGCAGGGGCTTTTTTTTAAAACTGATTTTAGAGAGAGAGGAAAAGGGGCAGAGAGAGAGAGAGAGAGAGAGAGAGAGAGATCGATCAACCTGCTGTTCCACTCATTAGGCATTCATTGGTTGATTCTTGCATGTGCCCTGACCAGGGACTGAATTCACAACCTCAGCATATTGGGATGACACTCTATCCAACTGAGCTACCTGGCCAGGGCCTGTCAGGTATTTTTTTATGTGTTTTCTAATCCCTGAAGTAAATATTTTCACTCTTTTCTAACTGAGGAAAAGGTAAAGTAAACATACCCAAAGCAGGCAGTGTGAAGGAAAGTTGATAGGTTGCTCTTTTCACTGATCAACACTGCCTTTCTGATAATTCCAGTCTATAAAAAATTTAAAAAGATACTGCAGATAGGTGACATTTAAGTGGTTTCAAAATTTCTTCATTCTAACTGTTAACTAACCAGTGGCTACATTACTATGGAAACAGATAAAAATTACATATGATTTTTACATGTAGTCCTTAAATATCTCTAAAAATGAAATTAAATTGTGTGTGTGTGTGTGTGTGTGTGTGTGTGTGTGTATCCACTGTGTCCTCTGAGAAGGCCTCTGACAAGTAATCAAAACAAGATCTCAGCTAGCAGCTACACTATGGTTTTGAAATATCTCCCTCCACTAAAAGGAACCAGGCATCTTCAGAGAAATGGCTGGTACTAAGGCTGTGGCACAGAAAGCACAGGATGAGCTTGGAAATCTTCTTGAGCTACAAAGTAAGTACTAAAAGGAATTATGAGACAATGTGAGTCTGCTAGAAGGAAATCCCACTAGCCAAAGCAGGGACATTGCAAGGATCAAATGCAATAATAATAAATTATAATCTACTGAATAAAAAAATAATTCATGAGTTCATACCGATATGCTTATCAATAGAAAAATAAATATAGATAGAAATAAATGTTAAAATGGTGGTGAAGAGAAACTCTTCCTTACTGTAAAATGCCACTTTATAAGGAATGATGACATGAGGGAAAAAATCATCAATAGATGCTAAAATGAATAGGCAAGGGGTAAAAGTTTGAGAAGGAATAAGGATATTTATACATCTCAAACATCTCAACAAATTTACTTAAAAACTAAAAAAAAAAAATCAGTAACTTTTCAGAAAAAAAAAACATGGTAGATACCACCTTAACCAAATATCAAAGTTAAAAATCACCAATATGGCCCCAGATGGTGTGGCTCAGTGGATTGAGCACTGGTCTGCAAATCACAGGGTCACTGGTTTGATTCCCAGTTGGGGCACATGCCTGGGTTGAAGGCCAGGTCCCCAGTAGGGGGCGCATGAGAGGCAACCACATATTGTTGTTTCTCTCCCTCTCATTCTCCCTCCCTTCCCCCCTGCCTAAAAATAAAATAAACAAAATCTTTAAAAAATAAATAAAAATAAAAATCACCAATATGAGACAACCAACATCATGTGCCTCCAGGTATAATATGCTAAGGACACAACTTCAGTGGTACTCCTGTGAAAATGTATGACCTGAATTTAATTATGAGAAAATATCAGATAAATGCAAATTGAGGGACACTCTATTCTTAGAGAATGTACTTAATCTTTGAAGAAGTCGATTTCTGGCCAAGATGGAGGTGTAGGTGGATACACTGTGCCTCCTCTCACAACCAAAATTAAGGACAACAAAAATTTAGAACCAAAAAACAATAAGAACAGATAGAAAACTGAATTGTACATAAGTCTGACAACGATTCACCCAGACTGGGAAGAGGGGTGGAGTTGGCGGCTGTCGGAGAGGGATTGTGGCAGGAAAATGCAGTGGCTGGTGGTCCCGGACGCACCGGCAGCGGTTGGCATACCCCAGGCACACAGGTGGCAGTTACCGGGTGCGGGGAGGCAACTAACAGACCCAGCAAGGCGCACAGGGCAGCTGACCTCACTCACACATTTGCGCACAGATAAACCAGGTGAAAACCAGCAGTGAGACATACTGTGTAACCCAGGGCGCCAGCTCCAGGAAATAAAGCCTAAAAGCAACAATTGAAAACACTTGTGGGGGTTGAAGTGCCGGGAGAGACCCCCAGCCTCACAGAAGGGACTGAAATCCAAGAGAGAGCAGAGCAAGAGCCATTGTTCCCTCTCTGATCCCGCCCCTACATACAGCTTCACAACTCTGGGACTGGGTTGCCCCACCCTGGTGAACACCTAAGGCTCCACCCCTCATACATAACAGGCACGACCAGACCAAAAAAAAGAAAAAAGAAAAAAACAATGGCTCAAAGGAAAGACCAAATGAAATCACCAGAGCCAATACTTTTAAGCGACTAAGAGATAGCCAACCTATCAGATGCACAGTTCAAAGCCCTGGTGATCAAGATGCTCACAGAATTGCTTGACTTTGGTCACAAATTAGATGAAAAAATGAAGGTTATGCTGAGTGAAATGAGGGAAAATGCACAGGGAAACGATAGTGATGGCAGGAAAACTGGGACTCAAATCAATGGAGTGGACCAGAAGGAAGAACGGAACAACCAAATAGAAGAGAATGAAGAAGCGAGAATTCAAAAAAATGAGGAGAGGCTTAGGAACCTCCAGGACATCTTTAAATGTCCCAACATCCCAATTATAGGGGTATCAGAAGGGGAAGAGGAAGAGCAACAAGTAGAAAAGCTATTTGAGCAAATAATAAAGGAGAACTTCCCCAATCTGGCAAAGGAAATAGACTTCCAGGAAGTCCAGGAAGCTCAGAGAGTTCCAAAGAAGTTGGACCCAAGGAGGAACTCACCAACGTACATCATAATTACATTAGCCAAGATTAAAATGGAGAGAATTCTAGAAGCAGCTAGAGATAAGGGGACAGTCACCTACAAAGGAGATCCCATCAGACTGTCAGCTGATTTCTCAAAAGAGACCTTACAGGCAAGAAGAGGCTGGAAAGAGGTATTCCAAATAATGAAAGGCAAGGACCTACATCCAAGATTGCTCTATCTAGCAAAGCTTTCATTTAGAATGGAAGGGCAGATAAAGTGCTTCTCAGATAAGGTCAAGTTTCAAGGAGTTCATCATCACCAAGCCCTTATTATATGAAATGTTAAAGGGACTTACCTAAGAAAAGGAAGATAAAAAATTCGACAGAAAAAAACCAGCAAACTCACAGATATTAACAACCACACCTAAAACAAAAGCAAACTAAGCAAACAATGAGAACAGGAGCAGGAACACAGAAATGGAGATCACATGGAGGGTTAGCAACAGGGGAGTGGGAGGAGGAGAGAAGGGGAAAAGGTACAGAGAATAAGTAGCATAGATGGTAGGTAGAAAATAGACAGGGGGAGGGCAAGAATAGTGTAGAAAATGTAGAAGCTGAAGAACTTATGACACATGAACATGAACTAAAGGGGGGAATGTGGGTGGGAGGGGGTGTGCAGGGTGGAGGGGAATGAAGGGGGGAAATGGGACAACTGTAATAATATAATCAATAAAATATATTTTAAAAAAAGTCAAGATCAAGAAATGTAAAGAAAGGCTGAGGGATTGTTTGAATTAAAGGAAACGAAAGAGACAAGACAGATAAATACATTCAGAATTCTGGAATGGGTTCTGGACAAGGAGGATAAAAAGATTATGGTATCTTTTATAATGGTGTTATGGGGACAGCTGAGGAGCTGTGAATAAATTCTTTGGATTAGGTAATAATATTAGGTATAAATGTTACATTTCCTGATTTTGTTAACTTTACTGTGGTTAAGTATTAGAACATCCTTGTTTTTAGAAATGTGCGCCGAAATATTTAGAGACAAAGGAGTGTGATGTCTCCAACTTTCAGATGTCTCAGAAAAACATGCACACATCTATAAATGCACGTAGAGAAAAAATGATAAAGCAAATGGGGCAAAATATACACAACTGGTGAATCTGAACACAAGACACACAGGAGTTCCTTGTGTTATTCTTACAATTTTTCCTGTGTGAAGTTATGTCAAAAAAAGGGTTCTAGTTAAAATAGAAACGTAGAAAATGAAAAAGCCAATCCCCTACAATACCACCATTTCAACAAGCTCCCTATATCCATTTTTTCATACTGCTCTTCAGAGTCCTTGTTCGTGAGCACGCATGCAGATGTAACCATTCCATGGAGACAAATTTTACTTCCCATGTTAACTTCTTATATCATTTAGGCTTTTTTATCTGTTGGGTTAAACTTTCAAGCTAATTAGATAGTTTCCATAAAAAAAAAGAGCAATCCAATATGCCTCAACCAAGGAATAGACAAACTCTGGTACATCCATACAATGGAATACCACTCAACAATAAAAAGAAACTAATGATACACACAATAACATGGATGAATCTCAAGTGTAATAGGTTAAGTGAAAGAAAGGCTTTTTGATTCTATTCACATGATAATTTGGAAAGGGGAAACTATTTGAGCAGAAAGCAGATCAGCTGTTGCCAGAGGCTGGGGTGTAGAGAGAAAGGTGACTACTAAGATGAACAGGAATTTGGGGGTTTGATGAAACTGTTCTGTATCTTGACTATGGTGATAGCAATATGACTATATATGTTTGTCAAAATTTGCAGAACTGTACACTAAAAAGGGTGACTTCTACAGTATATAAATTATACCTAATTTAAAAATGAAAAAAACAAAACAAAGTTGGATTTTAAATAAGTTACTGCCCTGACTGGTGTGGCTCAGCGGACTGAGTGTCAGCCTGAGAATCAAAAGGTTGCTGGTTCGGTTCCCAGTCAGGGCACGTGCCTGGGTTGCTAGCCAGGTCCTTGGTTGGGGGCAGCCAATCAGTGTGTCTCTCACACATAGATGTTTCTCTCCCTCTCTTTCTCCCTCCCTTCTCCTCTCTCTAAAAATAAATAAAATCTTTTTAAAAGTTTCATTTAACAGATTACAGAATGTAAATCTATCCTCTGTATCATAAAAGCTCCCCATTTACATAAAACAAATAGCATGTTATAATACAAGGTCAATATGCATATTCAAAATCAGTGTAAAAACTCTTAAAGAAGAGTTTAATTGTAAATTAAGTGCAACTGGTCATGATTCTGAGACATGACCTCTCCACTTCATTTGCACAGGTCCTGTCCCAGCACCAAACATTTTTCACCCAGAGTACAATTGCCTTCTAAGGATCTCTGGCCTCTGCTCTCTCTACCATTCAACTCAAAATAATGCCAGACAGATCTACCTAAGAACTTAGTGAGCAATATATAATCTATATATATTTCCCTCTACCTAAAGAACTTAGTGAGGACCTCAACAGCATAAAAAGATCCAGTTAGAAAAGAAGGATTCACTAATTGAAATAAAGAACATTTTAAAGGAAAACAACAGAAGAGTGGATGAAGCTGAGAATCAAATCAATGCTTTGGAACAAAAGAAAGCAAAAAACAACCAATCAAAACAACAAGAAAAAAGAATCCAAAAAAAATAAGGATAGTATAAGCAGCCTCTGGGAAAACTTCAAAAGGTCCAATATTTGTATCATAGGAGTGCCAGAAAGAGAAGAGAAAGAGAAAGAAATTGGAAATCTATTTGAAAAAATAATGAAAGAAAACTTCCCTAATTAGGCGAAAGAAATAGACATGCAAATCTAGGAAGCACAGAGTCCCAATCAAGTTGGATCCAAAGAGGACCATGCTGACACATTATAATTAAAATGCCAAGGATTAAAGATAAAGAGAGAATCTTACAAGCAGCAAGAGAAAAGCAGAGAGTTACTTACATAGGCATTCCCACAGACTATCAGCTGAGTTCTCAAAAGAACCTTACTGGCAAGAAGGAGCTGGCAATAAGTATTCAAAGTAATGAAAAGTAAGAATCTACAACCTAGATTACTCTATCCAGCAAAGCTAGCATTTAGAATGGAAGGGCAGATAAAGTACTTCCCAGACAAGGTAAACCTACAGGAATTCATCACCACCAAGCCATTATTACATGAAATGTTAAAGGGACTTATTTAAGAAAAAGAAGATCAAAACTATGAACATTAAAATGACAACAAACTCACAAATATCAACAGCTGAATCTAAAAAATAAAAACGAAAACAAACTAAACAAACAACCACAATAGGAACAGAATCATAGGTTCAGAATCAAATGGGGATCATTTGGAGAGTTATTAACTGGGAGGGGGAAGAGGGAAAAAGGAGGAACTGGTAAAGGGATTAAGAAGTGTAATTGGGCCCTGGCTGGTGTAGCTCAATGGAGTGAGCACGGGCCTGTGAACCAAAGGATCGGGGTTCGATTCCTAGTCAGGGCACATGCCTGGGTTGCAGGCCAATTCCTGGCAAGGGACACACTAGAGGCAACCATACATTGATATTTCTCTCCCTCTCTCTCTCTCTCCTTCCCTTCCCCTCTAAAGATAAATAAATAAATTTAAAAAAAAAAAAAAAAGAAGTGTAATTGGTAGGAACAAAATAGGGGGATGTTAGGAACAGTATAGGAAATGTAGATGCCAAAGAACTTACGTGCACGACCCCATGGACATGAAATAAGGGGTGATTGCTAGAGTAAAGGGAGAGGCAGAGGAGGGCAAAGGGAAAAAAAATTGGGACAACTGTAACAGCATAATCAATAAAGTATACAAAAAATGTACAATAAAAAAAATCAGTGATCACCTTGGGAAAAATTTTTTTAAACTATCAATATTTTTAAATATTTCAAACCAATTTTTGTCATTAATATATTATCTGGTTTGGGTTTTTTTTTTTTACTTCTGCCTTCCCAGAAATATCAACCTTGGTTACTGTGGACAATTCTATATCTCAATTATTTTGTTTCCTGGAAAATAAAAGAACTTTGAGAATTCTACGTTTAAAATATAATAAAAAAATTATATCGCCCAAAATTCATTACCTTCTGTTTTAAGCTAATTCGACAGCTGCACTAGTATTCTGACTCTGGTAGCTCTTTATACTTTGGCTTTCACTGAGGGTTTTCAACTCCAAATACGAACTGGATGGATTTCCAAAGGACAGTGAAGAACCAATGAATCAGATTTAGGGGGAAACTTAAAATTCAACCTCCTGACATCTTTTTTTATTTGATCTAATTCAATAAACATTTAGCCACTATGAGAAAGATCCTCAGAAGGGTGGGGGGGGGGAGAAGTTAGTCACAGTCTTAAGCCTCAAAGATCTCGTGTAACAAAAGGGATTAAAAACAAACAGATATACTTCAACTAAACCAAACCTGGATAGGGAACCAAGAGGTACAGTGCTATGGATATTTAAAGGGAGATGGTACCTGTGCTGGGCCTTAAAAGAAAGAATTTTCACAACAGAAGTGGTATTCCAGCCAGAGAAAGAAGAGTGCAAGGACAGACAGAATACACTCAAGAACTTGCAAAACATCAGAATAATAAAGTGTGTTACATATCCTTGTGGAACCAAAGTATGAGAAATAATCCTCAAGAATTTCAGGAAAGTAAAAAGGAGCCAATTAGTGTTGAAAGCTATAGTAGGATTAATGAGAATAAGCATGAAAAATAAAGACAAGGACGTGTCACCATTTCACTATCAGATCACTGGTGTCCTTGTTACAGAACAACAAAAGGTCCGTTTATGTCTGCCGCCTTATGGAAAGATGTCTCTCAAAGCCAGAGATTTGTGAAAAGGAAAGGAAATATTTATTTAATGCTATACAGAGTTAAAGTAGCAAACTAACGCCTTCACTAAAATATCAAAGTCCTTTAGGATACCCACAGACTCCCACAGTGCTTCCTATCTCCCTCTGCCCTAATTCAGGGTACTGTAACTCAGGAAAAGAAGCAAACATCTGGGTTCCAGGCTCCTGACACCGTCAGCTGTGTCATTGTCTAGGCAGGATCTCTAATTATTCCAAAGCCACGTGGCAGCTTCTCATGGCCTACTGGCAAGAGTCCTTTCCCCCTTCTTCCAAGCCAAATCTTTCTTGCTCCCAGGCCACGCAGCCAAAGGGAGCACCCCAAAGCTGCGTGGTCCTCTTCTACCAAACCTGTGGGGAAGGGGTCCCCACTCTGGCAAAACTTCATGGCTCTACCTCTCCACCAAAGCTGTGAGAGGGTCTCCACTCTGCCAAAGCCACATGGCTCCCCCTTCACCTAAGTTGCAGGGAGAGGGTCGCCACTCAGGCAAAGCCGAGTGGCAATTCTTTGCTAAAGCCACATGGTGATTCTCCCTCACAGGGCTGTGAGGGTCCTGACTCTGGTGAAACCGCGTGGATCTCTCTCCCTCAATGGCTGCCACGTCTCAGTTTAAATCCCAGCGCCAATCCTCCTCTGTACCCCCATTTCCAACTCCTCCTACAATCAGTTACACCTGCCAGCATTCCCGTATTATTCCAAGTTTACTGGGCTGCCATCGTGAGTCTGGGCAGGTGTGTCCCCATGTTCTGGAGCCAATCTTCTCCAAGCTCCCACGCAGGCGCTGTAACTTGGGGTTCCTTCCCCAGTCATGTCCCAGGGGGGAAGCCCTCTCCACACCTCCAGCTCAGAGCATGGCCACAGCCATTCAACACATCTAAACCACCAGCCAAAGGCCACAGACATGCCAAATGACCATGCCATGGACCAGCAGCTCTGCATGTCCCCGCTCCATGCATCCCCCCCACCCTGCAACTCATACCCGTGGGGGAAGGGGCGAGGACATCCCACATGTCCCTCCAACACCCCCTGGACGCCCTGGGCCCCACCCCAAATCCCCATCCTTTTGGGGCCCCCCTCCTGGCTGCACCCTGCATCATCCTTACCTGATCTCAGTGATGAGATCAGAAACTATTGTAAGATATTTCAGCATGGAAAAACAAAGGTGGCGCAATAGAAAAGGCTCATCAGGAAAAAGAATTAATTAAGGCAAGGAGAAAAACAGACTTTTTTAGAATACGAAAGACCTGAACATGTTTGCTCAAAGAGGGGAAAGGAGTCAATGCAAAGGCAAAGAGGGAAAGATTCAAAAGGGACAGGTATAGTTTTTGCAACAAAGTTACAGAAAGTTGTTGGAAAGAAAAGCATGTAAAGAGGAAAGCTGGGCCTTGGAAAGGAAGAGGGACTTTTTCCTCTAGAAACAGGGAGTAGCTCTCAGAGAGAAGAGAAAGTTAGGAGAAAATCTTGGAAGGCTTGGGGAAAAAGATGCTTAGAGGAACACAGGCATTTAACATGGAGAAGAAGAAAATCAGCAAGAGACAAATAAAAAGATTCCAGCAGCAGTGAGAGCTCTATTAAGAAATAAACTTGGCAGAGGTCCAAACAATGTCCTAAGCCTGGGAAGCTATGGGAGAAAGCAAATAGTGGGAAAGAAAACCAAAAAGTGAGTCACCTAAATTAAAAAGTACCCTGCCAGCTCTGGTTTTCTCCTTCAGCAGCAATCTTTTTTGACTGTGCTGCTCCTTTTTGAATGAAATCAATGGGGGACTCAAATGTTGAAGAAAATTTGTTTCAAGTAATAACTAGTAAGCATAGTAATCGACGTATTAAAAAGCTACTGTTCCAGGGAACTGAACCTGTGACCCACCCTGACTCCAGGAGACCAGAAGCAGTTCCACCTTTGTGCCTCAGGAGGACTGCAAGCAATCAAGATGGTATCTGAGCCACTGTGCCAGGGAGAAACGCCCTGTGCCCAGGACACAGATGAAAGAATGCTACAGCTCTTATCTGATTAACTTTTTCCCTGGGTTCTAAACCCCTTACCTGCACTTTTCTTCTTATAAAAAGGGTGAGTTTAAAACGGAATTTAAGATGGTCTGTTAGTGTACAAACCTGCCATCTTCTCAGGTCACCGACTCTCTGAATAAAGATCCCAAAGATTCAATCCGTGTCTCTGCTTATTGGGTCTGGTGGGTGACAGTCGGCACTAATGCCGGCTTTCTGGGCTTCAAAATTTTCCTCAGGCTGGTTACATTTAAAGATAATAGTCAGCTTTAAAGTTTTCAAGCTATGCTATTAGCAATGTGATGAGATACTTATTTTTTGAGTACTAAGACAATAAAATTTGGACTTTTTACATATAAAACGTCACCAGCTGTGAAAAGTCAGAAGGATTCATTGTCAGACAAAACCCAGAATGACACTTACCTGGCAGCTTCAGGAAAACCCATCCTGTAGATTGTGACAACTACAGCTCCTCCAAGGCCCAAATTATGCTGCAGAGCAACCTTTGCACCAGGAACTTGTCTTCTTCCGGCTTCCCCTCTCAGCTGCCAGCAGAGCTCCGCGCACTGAGCCAGACCTAACAAATCGAACACAGAGCAGGCAGAGCTGGTTGCTTTAGAAAAGCTGCACCAACAGCTATTTTCTCAAGCCAGACAAGAGCTACCTAATACTCAGTTGTAACTTTTAATTAAAGCAGTTAATTAAGCTGAGACAACGTTTGCTTAAATAACTTCTCTTAAAAGCACTTACGGTTTTGCACCTAGTTTTCTTCTCTTAAGTAATCTCTGTATTTAGACAATATGCAGGCTTAAGAAATTCTCTGCACTCTTTAAATTTACCCAACCTGTCGTTTTCTGGCCAGTTTGAAAGAGAAAAACACTGAATATAAAGTTCCCTGGCCCAGGGAAAATGGCATAAAAACAATTTAACTAATTTCACCATTTTTATGTATCAAAAGAAAATAGAGTATTTGGGAGTTCACGTTCCCTAAAAAATGTAGCTGGTATAGGGAATTTTCCTATTATTTTCCTCAGATAGTTCACAACAAGAATGAATTGTTTGTCACCTGATTTCTCAAAAGAGACCTTACAGGCAAGAAGGGGCTGGAAAGAGGTATTCCAAATAATGAAAGGCAAGCACCTACATCTAAGATTGCTCTATCCAGCAAAGCTGTCATTTAGAATGGAAGGGCAGATAAAGTACTTCTCAGATAAGGTCAAGTTCAAGGAGTTCATCATCACCAAGCCCTTATTATATGAAATGTTAAAGGGACTTACCTAAGAAAAGGAAGATAAAAAATACAACAGAAAAAAACCAGCAAACTCACAGATATTAACAACCACACCTAAAACAAAAGCAAACTAAGCAAACAATGAGAACAGGAGCAGGAACACAGAAATGGAGATCACATGGAGGGTTAGCAACAGGGGAGTGGGAGGAGGAGAGGTGGGGGAAAGGTACAGAGAATAAGTAGCATAGACGGTAAGTAGAAAATAGACAGGGGGAGGGCAAGAATAGTGTGGGAAATGTAGAAGCTAAAGAATTT